>LBNU01014516.1:0-32328 GCA_014162995.1 Artemisia annua
TTGGGTCTACTTTCTTCGTAGCAAAGATCAAGCTCCATCAATGATAATTACCTTTCTCACGAAAATTCAGGTTCAACTTCGCAACACTGTAAGAATTGTAAGGACAGACAATGGAACTGAATTCAAGAATCAAACTCTTCGTGCATACTTTGAGAAAGTTGGAACTGAACATCAAACATCAATTGCACGGACTCCCGACCAAAATGGAGTGGTCGAAAAACGCAACAGTACGTTAGTGGAAGCCGCACGAACGATGCTCATTAATGCTCAATTACCAGATTATCTTTGGGCAGAAGCCGTCTCTACCGCATATTATACCCAAAATCGTTGTATGATCAATAAACGTCACAAAGTCACACCGTATGAAATTGTTCACAAACGAAAGCCCAACATACAACACTTTCATGTATTTGGATCCCTTTGTTATCCGAATAATGATCGTGATGATCTTGGAAAGCTTAAGGCAAAGGCTGATGTCGGTATCTTCATTGGATATTGTGAAAACTCCAAAGGTTTTAGAATCTACAACCGTCGTACTAGAGAGATTCAGGAGACTATCCATGCTAATTTCGATGAGCTCACAGAAATGGCTTCTGAGCAAAACAGCTTAGGACCCGCAACCAACCGTCTAAACTTTCCAGATTCTTCAGCTGAACCGTTGTCACTAACTCGTCGAGAATTGGAAACATTGTTTTCTCCTTTGTTCGATGATTCATTTGAGACACGTGCACCCGATGTATCCACTAGTTCCGCTGCTCAACCTGATAATATTCAAGTACCTGATACAACGGTTACTACAACTACAATAGTAACACCCGATGCACCCCCGACTGAATCACCAACAATAGAAGAACAAACCGCTTCCAACACCGACAACCCAACTGAAGATCTGAACCAACAACAAGTACCCGAACCTGCAAATTATGATCCAAATGCGTTCTTCAATCCGTTTGCACCGACTCCGAACCTTTCTGATATTGCTGAGTCGTCAACACGCAACTTGGAACCAACTAATATGCAGCAGTTTCATAACCCTCACCCTTCAACACATCATTGGACTCGTGACCATCCAATTGTCAACATTATTGGTCATCCAACAGCTCCAGTTATGACTAGACAAAAACTTCATTCCGATGCCGAACATTGCATTTATGCTCTAACAGTTAGTCATGAAGAACCGAAAAATATTAAAGAAGCTCTCACTTACGACAACTGGATTGAATCAATGCAAGAGGAATTCAACCAATTCAAACGTCTTGAAGTTTGGGAATTAGTTGAACGACCGGATGGATTTTATGTCATTGGGCTAAAATGGATTTGGAAAAACAAGTTGGACGCAGAAGGCAATGTTATTCGTAACAAATCACGTTTGGTAGCTAAAGGATATACTCAAGAGGAAGGAATTGACTTTGAGGAATCTTTTGCACCAGTGGCTAGACTCGAAGCTGTTCGAATATTTTTAGCATACGCTGCTCACAAAAACATGGTCGTTTATCAAATGGATGTGAAAACTGCATTTCTGAACGGTCAACTACGTGAGGAGGTATACGTTAGTCAGCCAGAGGGATTTGTCGACCCAGAGCACCCAAATCATGTCTACCGACTTAAGAAGGCTCTCTATGGTCTCAAACAAGCCCCCAGGGCGTGGTATGATAAACTTACTGCTTTCTTGCTTGCTAATTCTTTTACTAAAGGTTTACTAGATCCAACTTTGTTTATTCAAAAACACGGGGAAGATGTTTTAATTGTGCAAATATATGTCGATGACATTATTTTTGGCTCTACAAACAAAAAGTACTCAAACGCTTTTGCCAGATTAATGAAACAAAATTTTGAAATGTCAATGATGGGTGAACTTACGTTCTTTTTGGGACTACAAGTTCATCAGTCTCCCCGTGGAATTTTCCTAAATCAGTCCAAATACGCTCTTGAGATAATTAAGAAACATGGAATGACCAGTTGTGATACTTACAATACTCCTATGGCTAACACAACTAAGTTAGATGCGGATCCAAATGGGAAACCAGTTGACCCCACAAAGTACCGAAGTATTATTGGGTCACTGATGTATCTCACCGCTAGTAGACCGGATATTGTATTTGCTGTATTTATGTGCTCTCGCTATCAGTCCAGTCCAACTGAACGTCACCTCAATGAGGCTAAGAGAATCCTTCGATACGTAAAGGGAACCATTAATTTGGGGATCTGGTATCCGAAGGATTCCGGTTTTGAACTAATAGCTTTTTCAGACGCTGATCATGCAGGGTGTATGGATACACGCAAAAGTACTTCTGGTGGTTTGCAGTTTCTAGGAGATAAACTCGTGTCTTGGCAATCAAAGAAGCAGGATTGCACATCACTATCGTCAACAGAAGCTGAATATGTTGCCATGTCTGCCTGCTGTGCACAAGTCATTTGGATGCGTACACAACTAATGGACTACGGTTACTTATTCAACAAGATTCCGATGTACTGTGACTCGAAAAGTGCGATAGCGATCTCGTGCAACACGGTTCTGCATTCAAAGTCTAAGCACATTGATCTCCGTTATCACTTCATCAAGGAGCATGTTGAAAAGGGTACAATTGAGTTATATTTTGTGGGTACAGAATACCAACTGGCAGACTTGTTCACAAAACCACTACCCCCGGGAAGGTTTACTGAGCTAGTTCACCGGATTGGTATGCGGTGTTTGACTCCGGATGATCTTAAATCTTTTCTTGAAAATAATTAACCGAGTCAAATACCAAAACTATCTTTGTAAATATTTTACAAAAACAAAATACAAAATCAAAAAATCAAAAAATCCAAAAAGATTTTACAATTTCTTATGTTTTTTTAAAATGCTCGTACACAATCTTCGTCAACACTTTGGTTTATCAAAATTTCAATATTTTCACACCAAGTGTTGAGGGGGAGAAAATGTTCTTCAAAATTTCAAAATCTTGTGCAAACATGTGTACTTGCATATTTCTTTATTGTTATGATGTTTCTTTGCAATGGTGGAACGTTAAAGGTTATCTCGTATCATTTCTTTCTTCATTTTATTTCTTTATTAGCTTACCATTAACTGTCGTTACGTTTGACCGTTAAATTAAGTCATTAGGACATGTTTTATGGTTAAGTTAGTAGTCAAGGGACTAAAATTGCCAAGTTGTGAAAGTTTCTTAAGCTTTAACATAACAAACAAACACCCCCCGTTTTTTTTCCTCACAAATTCAAAAATCCAAAAACAAACACCCCCCTTCATCTCACGGCTCAAATCCTTTATCCAAATCCACGTTCTTGATCTCAAAACCGTAAGTGAATTCACGTTTGTTAGCTTATTCTAAGATATGGTTTTCAATTAATTACATTTTGGATGGCTAATTTTCGTGCAATTTAGAATTTTAGAACTAGGGTTTTCGATAATCACATGTCTTACGTATAATTGTGTTTTAGGGTTAGAAATCATAGGGCTTTTGTGTTTAAACGTCATAGAATCATGTCCCTATTACCTAATTACAACAGTTTACACGTTTGGATTGATTTCGAAATCTAGGGTTTAAGACGAATTGGGTTTTGGTGTTTGAGTGATGTTTTTGTGTATATTTTTGGTGGGAATTGTTTGTTTATATGTTTAGAACATGCCTATGCTTGTTAATTGTACCAAAACATCAGTATGCATGATCTAGATAATTAGGGTTTATGTTCAAATTTGGGGCTTTTCATGTCTGTGTTATTGAGCCTAATTAAACTGTTAAGTTGTGTTCTAATAAGTGTTAATTGATGTTATTGTGTGTTTTCACTTCATGATTTCTCGTGAATAAAGTTCTAGATAATTTCATGTCTCGTTATCTTTCGAAATCTTTCATGTGTTGCCTAGTTGTGATTCTAACTGTTGTTTATCATTCAATATACAGGCTTCATTCAAAAGATACAAGAAATTCTCACAAAAACGTACGACTTCAAAGATTTCGAAAAATTCTTGTATAAGAATTTTTCGAGAAAATTTTTCGAAATCTTTTCTCAAAAACTTTTTCGAGATCTTTCAAAATTTTCGAGATCTTTTCTCTTTCGAGAAAATCTTGGAAGATTTCGAAATATCTCATTAAAGTTTTCGAGAAAACACAGTTTCGAGATCTTTTCAGACATTATCGAGAAAATGTGAACAGAAGTTTTTCGAAATCTTTTACTATGAAGTTATCGAAATCTTTTGTGAACAGTAACTTTTTCGAAATCTTTCCTTGGAAATTTTTCGAAATCTTTTTGTCCACAAAACTTTCGAGATCTTTGTTTGTGATAGCTTTCGAAAACTTTGTTGGACATATTATCGAGATCATGTACATCATACTTATTGAGTATTCATATGTTTGTAAAATTTCGAAAACTTGTATCATGAATGAATTCTCATGTATATGTATATTGTGAGAACGTTAGTTTACTTGTGATTGTGTAGTGTTAATTAACATGTCACCATATAACTTATGTGCTGTAATCATCTATGTTTCATGTTAAATAATAATACCGTCACTAATCACACGTTAATTAACTGAACCATGATTGCATCAAGTATGTCTTTGAATATCAAACGTGAACTCGGACTAATAACTAACGTATCTGGATGTTTGATTTCATGACATGACACTTTCAGAACACAAATGGCTCAACAATCTGAATCAGCTCCACAACAACAGAACCTCCCACTACTTACACTTGGTGAATTCCTCCCTTCAGACTACAACGTCAAGTTTGACCAGAACAATCTTCGCATCGACTTCAACAAACTGAGCATACCAGATGACACATGCAAGATTGTCAAGAACATTCTTCTGGCTCATCCATGCAAACCACTGCTCACCAAATCAGCATCAGTACCAACCTTCTACATCCTTTAGTTCTGGCATTCTGCTAAGGCCAACTTGGACGACAGATCTTTCACAGTCAAGCTGGAACGTCAAGAATACAACATTGACTACGACACTCTTCGTGCAGCTCTCATGCTACCAACTTATGATGATTATCATCCGATGCTGACTGAACTGGAAATCCTGGATTACTTCATTGAACTCGGTTATGACATTCCTGACAATGAATCACTCACACTCCTGTCAAAGTTCAATGTCAAATTTCTGCCTCAACCATGGAGAACCTTCTATATGCTGATTGTCAGATGAATTTCAGGAAGAAGAAGTGGTCATGAACATCCGAGGCTAGAACATATGTAAGTATTTTGGGGAATGATGACAAAGACTCTGATCAACTTTGCAGCACCTATAATGAGTGACATGCTGCATCACATTCACACTGATCATGACAGAGCTGTTATTTCATTCATCAGATTCACCAAGTTGCTCATTGCATACTTGATTGAGAAGACACCAGAATTCCTCAAGAGACTGCTAGACAGAACTGAACCAAGAGAAGCAATGAATGAAGATCCAAAGATCTCCTTTGTCAAGTCCATCAGGTTCACTCCAAAGAACAAAGGCATAAGAATTCCAGATTGCCTCCTGGATGATGAGATCAGAAAGACTCAGAACTACAGAATCTACGATAAAGCATTCAGGGAAGAGAAAGTTGTTGTCACGGAGAAAGAAGATGAACCAGCTTCTATTGTTCGTACTCGAAGCAGAAGGGGTGCCAAATCTGGTAGCTCGAGCAGTACTACAACCTCCCAACAACCAAAGCCTGCTCAAAAGCCACCCACCAGACCAAAAAGGAAAGCTGCACAGAAGCAGATTCCTCGGGATGAACCGTCAGCTTCATCATCCGAAACGGAAACCGACTCTGAGTTCGGCACCGAATCTGATGACGAAGCAGACTATGTAAGAAGGTCAAGGGCTCCAGATGACCAAGAAGAAAAACTTGATGAAGAAGAAGAGTTTCCAGGGCTTGCACTGACTAAACAATTGAGCAAGGAAACTGCTGAGAAAGAACAAAGAAAAGGCACGGGAATTGCCATCTATGAACCAAGTGATGCTGCACATGATGAAGAAGCAGAAGATGAACCAACTGCAGAGCCACTGGTTGACAAGCGGAAACTCAAAAGTATCATCGTCGACACCAGGGCTGAAAAGAAGCAGGAGGAGAAAGACCTCAGGGAAGCTACGCTTCTAAGTCTTCAACATCCACAACCTCATCAGACACCGTTCAATCTTCAAGAACTCGAGGTTGGCTCAAGCAGCACTGTAGCTCCACAAACCAAAACCGTACAACATGACACAATAATGACAGAAGCTACACTGGAAGATGTTGAAAAAGAACAAACTGAGCTCATCACTCCAGAATTCGTTGCTCAAGTTCAGATTGAAGACGAACTTAAGAAGAAGGAGGAAATACAGAGGAAAGCTAAAGAAGAGACGGATAGATTGCTTCGTGGACTCGATCAAGACGAAGAACACTTCGACACTGATGAACTCATCAACAGTCCTCCGCACTCATCTTCAAAGAATCCCCCGACTCCAAAAGAAACACCTCCAAGGGATCCCTCACCTCCTCCATCAGAACCCGAGCACAAGTCATCTTCATCTTCATCATCACATCACTCACCACCACCACCAGCAAAGAAAACACCCAAAGACAAATCAGACAAGAAGAAAAAGGGAGGCAAAGCAGCTTTGACAGCATCAAAGCGGATCAAGAAAGCTCTAGATCTGGCAAGGAAGAAGAGGAAACAGACACAACAGCCATCCGGAGATCTAAAGGACCAAGTTCGAAAGCTCTCCAAACAGGTCAAGACTTTGACATCACAAGTCAAAGATCTCCAGGATAATAGTGAGCTGGCTAACAAGCTACTACAAGCTGACATGGACGAGATGATCCGGAATTACACAACTGAATATCTGAATGATAATCTCGCTGCAACTGTCAAGCCGGCTGTGTCTTCACTTATTGAGCCGATTCACACAACGTTGAACAACAGAATCAAACAAACCATTGAAAGAATGCTTCAATCTACTCCATTCTACCTCCAAACTGACAAGCCTCCACCAACACCCGAACAACTTCCTATCGAACAACTTCGAGACTTGTTAGCTGCAAAATTGAGGAACAAGGAGCAGAAAACACCTGATGAAGCAACAATGTTTGAGGCTCTTCAAGCTATTGCCTCAAAGGAATCTTGCAAAGTGGATGCTGGACAACACAAACGACCCAGGCAAGATGATGACCCTGACTCTGATCCGAAAAGCAAGAAATCAAGGAAGTCAGACAAACCATCTTCATCTCACCAGCCCCGCAAGACCTCTAAGGCTCCTCCTTCCAGACAAAGACCTCCAGCATCTGGGTCAGCACCAAAGCAATCAGAGGAACCCTTCGAGCTTCAACAGCTAGATACTCAGGAAGGAAACGAAACAGCGATACCTGAATCAGAAATTCCTTCATTTCAAGCCGGTCCATCTGACACTACCAAAACTAAAGAGAAGAAAAGGTCTTCAAGAACTAAGAAGCAGAAACAACAGACAACTCAATTCTCTTGGCTTAATGTGGACGAAGCTCGTGACTCTGATTGGCTGACTACTATGATCAAGGCACAACCACCACTTGAGGCTGACGAACCACTACCGGGTAATACTTTGCAGATGACTCAGAGTATTATGTCGGGCCTTCAAGTTGAAAGGTTGTCAAAGTCTGAGCTAAAGCGGATCAATCGTGAAGCCATGGATTTCCTCAAGAAAAGATCAGGAAACAAGATTGAATTGGACTACCACATGGAGAACATAGCCTGTGCACTATCTGGCTCGTTCGACTGGCTTAACCCTGAATCTAATGTCGATACTGAAACGAAGAAACCCTACTTCACCGACTGGACAAAACCTCTACCACTACTTGGCTTTCCAGAAAAACCAAAGATCCCATTCAGACGCTTCTTCAATAATGACTTTCGATACCTCCAGACTGCCCATGAGACCTCCAAGGAGCGATATGCATCTTCACTCACATTGTCTATTCCAGCTGCCCGATATGAATTGCCAGACATTGAAGAGCTCGCACCAATCTACTGCAAATCAGTTGTCGAATACAACAAAGAAGCTCTTCTGGGAATTCAACATTGGCCTGAAAGACGAAGGCTCGGCTATACACACAGACTTCATCTAAAGTCGAGTGAAAATGTGAAGAACTCACAGCGTATTGTTGCTGTATTGGAGATCTTGGAAGAGAAGAAATTCAACTACGCCTTCATGAAAGAAATAATCGTCAAGAGAACAGACGAGAAGAAGTACAAGTTTTGTGAAGCAGACTTCCCTGATTTGAACCTGAACGACATTGAAGATATGTATCTACTGAAAGTTCAAGGAAAGCTACTCAACTTTGAACAAGACACACAGTACAACTTCATCGCATCTCTCCTACTTCACATCAGACGATTAATTGTTCAAGAAAGGGTGGAAGATCTTCAGCTGGGAGTAGAAAGTTATCAGAACACCATCAACCTTACTGCACCACAACTCCTGATTCCTGAAATCACTGGGATGTCACAATACTCTCTCGTACAACAACCGGCATTTGGAATAACATACCTCAACAGCAAAAACAATATTCATTTCATGCGGTTCGATGAGATTCCTAAGTTTTGTGATGTCACACTTCAACGAGTTCGTAATAGGCTAGCAGAAAGGTTGGAGGATGAAAAGAAAAGGCTGAAAGAGGGAAGACCAACGAGGTGGAAAGCTAATGGACGCCGAATGATCAGAAACTTTGTCCATACGATTGAAGAAAGGCTATATCGACGACAACAGATCAGAAGGTTGGAAAGCTATATCGGTGTTCGACCATCGTTTCCGGTCTTGACATTTCGCCGACCTGATCCAAAGTTCACAGTCTTTGATGCTTAGCTCAGCTCCCATGCTTCTGGTACAAAAATTTCAATATATTTATAATATTGTTTGATTTGTAATTATTAAAGCTTGTGCACACATAACAGTGTACAACCCGCACTTTGTAATGAAAGGACCCTGTGGTACGCATCAGTGCCACAATCCTAATATAAGGAGCGAAAGCTTCTTACTTTTGAGTAGATTTAATCAAACCTTTCAGTATTTCTCAAATCTGCTCAAAAGACAAGTATTACACCTCAATAAGTATACTTGAATCAAAACATCATTCTTAAATCTTCAAATCTTGTTGATCTCTCCCCATAAGACTCAAAAAGGCATATTTTAATCAAAATCGTTTACAAAAACAACATTTGATATGCTATTTTTGAGGGGGAGAAAAAGAAAGTGATTAAAATATGATGTCAAAGTCTTATCTCGTACGAGCTCGACTCATAATTGACCCACGAATTGACGAAACAACAAATGTCTGAATTCGAAAGGATTTATCCGATTAGAAAGTACCGTTTCGAGAAACTCTTTCTAGTTGTTTACTTTGACGGGTCTAACTTCCTTTTAGGAATGTTAACAACATCAAGTTAGTTATTAGGGCTAGTTATCACCTAAAAGCTGATAATGCATCCCTTTAACTAAGCAACGTAAACGTGTCCCTCGGGTACATGACTATTAAGAGTGGATCAATTCAAAAAGTGCCAACTCTTTCCACATATGCAAATTTCTGAAAATAATCATGAGCATATGTTGAGGGGGAGTATTTCATATAAAATCCAAAACCTCAAAGTGTTAACAAAAAGTTTTACACTCTTACACACTTTGAGAGATTTTCAATGATTTGGTTTAAAGGCATCAATAGGATAGTTATGGAGTTACAAGGTGACTAAGGATAGGAAAAACCGTCCTATGATCCGCCTAAACCGGAGGGATCTACCCAAGGACATCACCAATAGTTAGAAATTAGAAGTCCTTAGGTATGATATAACAAAAGGAGAAAAGAATGAAAGGAGAAAGAAGGGGTTGAAGAATTAAAAAGAAAATGAATGAAAAGGGTGAAAAGAAATAGCCCTCCATTTTATCAACCATAGGTCAGACACCGGGTTCAATTCATATGCTACTGGTCGTTGCTAAGGCGACACCGGTATTGAAGATAAAAGACGTCATGGACCCAGTGACGCAATGCACCTAAACCTTCTTAGCCACTCAGGCATCTCTCAAAAGATGTTTGTTTCATTCTCACGGGGAACCAGTGTAATCTATCGATCGTCTATTAGAGATGGTTGATATTGAAACAGGAGGCCCTCTGCTCCATGCCTCCGCATAGGAAACCAAATGTGCACTTATCGAGTCTAGAGCCACGAGATAACATAAAAGATCTCTTAGGAACACAAAAATCTTCTACACTAAGTGTCTTGCATCATTGGACACTAAGTGTAAATTATCGAGTCCTTCGCAGATCTTAGCAATCTGCCTTGAACGTTTATGAGGGATTTACTTAGGTATTTCTCGAATGATTGAACGGAAATCCTGCCAGGGTCAACATCAAATAGCCCTGACAGCAGGTCACTTCGGTGATTCCTTGTGGATTACGCTTAGTGTGTTCGATGGTTTCAAACGGTCTACAGTCGTGGGGTGATCTCCAGCGACTCACCTAATCGTGGGTATGCGTATGCATGTCTGTGTAAGCCCTCTAGGGGGTATCCGATTAGGAACGGCCTTGGTAAGGATTAGAAGGAGTCTTCACACTATGCTGTTGACGAATTCTAACTCCAAACCTGTAAGTACCGGATGTTTTATTGCTAACTGTTTCATTTCAGGTACAACAACCATGCTGAACACCGGCTTCCACATGCTCATACTTACATCTCAGAAAGCTCTCGTGAAAGATCGAAGCAACATAAATGCTAAAGGTAGATTCCATGCCAAAAGAATCTACAAAGTGATAAAGACAAACGATCTTAAGTTCAACACCGTCTAAAGAAGGATTCTACGTCAACACAAAGAATCTTCACATATGAAAAGAGAGCTCCTCACTTATGAAAGTTTCAACCGTCAAAGATGTATGAGCATGTCGGAATGATGCAAATCCACTGGAGTCAAAGAATGTGACGAATGGCAGATTACTACATCAGATTGATCACTATCACATCAACGACAAAGAACAATGAACACCCATTCTATCTGGGGAGATTGTTAAGAACTAAGAACGATGAATCATTTCTACATAATCATCCTTGAGGAAGTCTAAATCCATGAATGCCACAACAAAAGTCAAAGTACAAAGACGTCCAGCAACCTCAAATGACCGTGACTGAACATCACTTCGTCAACAACCGATCCTTAGGGGGAGATTGTCAGAACCTAAGTTTTTCTACATTTTAGTCAAGTCTCGGTTATTTCAACATTTGTAATAGGTTGCTAAGTTGATTAAATATGTAACAATTAAGGATGAGTCCAATACTCGTCCAACGGGCCTAAAGCCCAAACGATTAAGAGAAGGGATGGAGTAGGCGTGTTGCCCTAGCTCCCATCCTATAAATAGGACATCTATGTATCCCATTCTCTTGTTGGTTATTTCAATATATTATAAGGAAACTCTTGCACTTTTATTCTTCATATTTGATCTAATCAACCAAACTCTATCTCTCATCTCATTTCTACCAAATCTATACTTGTGTTTACAATATGGTGACCTAACAGTCAGTTTGTTGGAAATCAGAGGGGTCAGAATGTTGGTAATCAGGCAATGGGTAATCAGTTTGGAAATGTTGCAGCACCAGTTGGTAGGAATTATGGAAATGTGAATGTGAATCAGGGAAATTTGGTTAAGTGTTTCAACTGTCAAGGTGTCGGTCATATGGCAAGGAACTGTCCTACTAAGCCGAAAAAGAAAGATACAGCGTATCTGCAGAAAGCATTGATGCTAGCACAAAAGGAAGAGGCAGGATTCCAATTGACTGCTGAGGAAAATGATTACATGGCTCTTATGGATGATATGGAAGATAGAGAGGATATCGACGCGAACTGCATCTTCATGGCAAATCTTCAGGAGGCTAAGTACGACACAGATTCTGATGCACCTCCTGTCTATGACACCAATGCAGTATCTGAGGTACCATTAAACAATACTTGCATCAATAATGATATATTTGATATGTCTCCTCATGAGGAACAGCATTCTGAGACTCCAGCAACCACATATGATACATACCTGGACACGCCAAGTTGTAGTAATATTACTTTGGCAACTCCCGATATGAATCATAGTGGAGGCTCAGTTTCCCAGCATGCTGAGAATGATGAGGAAACACGTGCTTTATTTGAATCATTGTTGAATAATTGTCAAATTGAGATTGAGAATGTGAAAAAGGTCAATCGCGAAGCTAAGGCCGCGAATGCTAAATTGACCGCTGAGCTTGCGAGATACAAGGAAAAAGAAAAAGCTTTTCAATTTCATACACAAAGATTGTCTGAATTAGAAACTGGTTATCAAAATTCTGTTTCAAGGGAAAAACATTTGCAAATAAAATATGATACACTTGATGTTAATTTACAAAAGCAAATTAGATCCCTAAATGCGGAAATTTCTGATTTACAAAACCAACTTTCTAAACATAAAACAGCTTATACCAATCTTCAAAAAGAACGGGATGAGTTGAAAAAGGAATTTGCAAAGAAAGAAGATAAGCTTTTAGAAGAAATCAAAGAGTCAGAAAATAAGATTGCAAAACTTGAAGATTTGTTGGTTAAAACGGGTCATTCATCACAATCTCATAAAATGATTGCAAATCAGACAGATCCGATTTACCACACAAAATATAAAATGGCTCTTGGTCAAACACCTTGTAATCTCAAGAAAGCTCGGCAAGAACAGAATGTGATTTATAATGGAAATGTGCTTTTAGAGAAACATGATCCTCCTTATGTGCGTGATTATGATGACACAATAGCTCATGCGGAAGAGAGTCACAATAAAATGAAGCAAAAGAATCCAGATTTAAAACCTATTGATTACAACAAATGGAACGAAATTAATGGAATCACTTTTGTCCCTCAAAAACAAACACCAAATGTTTCAAAACTATCGATTTTCAAGAAAATGCTTTCAAAACCACAAGTTGTCTCTAAAAATCTTTCAAAAATGGAACAAATGTCGTCAGACAATCCTTTTAACACAAGTGAAACTAGAGGCATACTTGATGATGTGAAAAAGAGAATCAAAGTTCTTCAAAGCATTGTTGATTCCAAAACCACAATTGGTATTGAAAATTGGCATTCGAGTTTTCATAAAGAAATGAAAAAGGTGTTTCAAACAGAAATTACAATCCCACTGTATAACATCAGTGCGAGAGTAATTCATCTTGAAAATGCTTTGTTAAAAGAAACAACCGACTTTGTCAAGGACCACAAATCCCTGGTAAAGGAAGTTAATGAAACTCGTGAAAACATGAAACTTTTGGATAGATTAAATGACTCTCTCTTCGAAGCTGTTATGTCTACTGATGTGATGTCTATTATTTTGCAAACATATTCTGTTGAGGATGATGAAAGACTTCGAGCTGAGACCTCCGCAATTGTTTCAAAATATGAAAATGCTCTTATTAAACTTGAAAAAGAAAACGTGTCATATTGTAAACAACTTGATCGGAAAAACGAGGAATGCAAGTATGACAAACTGTCATATGAGTGTGCCTTCAAGAACATGAAAGAGCAAAATGATCTTTTGAGGGCTCAGCTGGAAAGTCTAAAAGGGAAGGGTGTGGATACTAAGTTTGCAAAACCATCGACTTCGGAGAAACCAAATGCTTCAAAAACGGTTGAAAAACCAAAAATGTCAATTTCCCGGTTTGCTCCAAAAGTCGATGAGAAAAAGGATTTGACAAAACCAGTCACTCCACAACCTTTGCCCAAGCAAAAAGATTTTGGAAAGATTGTTGAAAATGCAAATGTGCTTACTTTTGGCCCTTCTATGAATAGTACACCGAATGTGACCATAAAAACCGTTAAGGAATTTGTTGGTTCTAATGACATGGCCAAAATTCACCATCTAGAAGAAGCTAGGAAAAAGGCACAACATCGAAAAGACGGAATTTTTTGTACCAAACCTAGTGTGATGAATTCTACAAGATTCCACAGCACTGCTAGTAGTAGTAAACCTTTACCTAGGAACAATGAACAAAAGACTAGGGATTGGCCTACATCTAAGAGTAGTTGTGAAAAAGAAAATGCTATGCATGTAGAAAACAACACTAGAAATTTTGAGTCTTTTTCGAACAAAAAGCAATTTCCAAATGACTGTAGTGACAAAGTTAAGGTTGTTGTTTTAAACAAAAATGTCGAATTTGTCTGTCCTACATGTCTAAAATGTGTTTTTTCAACTAATCACGATGCATATATTGCACAATTTCTCAAGAAAGGAAAATCAAGTGTCAAGGCACAATCCACTAAGACACCCCCCGTTGAGAACAAGAAAAAAGATAAGAAACCTAATAGGTGGACATCTACAGGATGTAGTTTTTCAAAAACTGAGACTTCCGCTGCATCTGATATGAAAACTACGTCTAGATCTTACTTTAGGTGGATTCCTATGGGAAAAGTGTTTAAAACAGTTGGTCTTAGATGGATTCCCATAGGAAAGATTTTTGATAGTTGCACCAAGACAAGTAATAGTGTAAATTTTCAGGATAAGGAAGTAGAAACCACAAAAACCGTTGATAGCAAACACCCTCAATGTGAGGAAACATGTACTTCTAACACTGTTATTTGTGAAACCTCTTCATCTTTGGTTGCAGGTGATTCAACTATCTCAGAACCCAATTCTTCAAAGGGTTCAAATTCTTTAAATTCTTTAAAATCATTCTTTCAATCTTCTATTTTTGATTTTCCATTTCTTTTATAAAAACAAAAACAAAATACAAAATTTGAAAAACCAACAAAAACGAAATACAAAAATAGAAAATTTCAAAAATCCAAAAACAATATAAAATAAAAAAATCCAAAAATATTCTTCTCATGGCATGTCTCTCGTATAATCGATATTATGTACGTTTCTAGAAATGTTATTCAAAAATGACACGGATATGTACATATGCTTGAGCGGGAGTTCATTTAAATGTTTTCTAAAACATGTCGTTTCTCAATTTTTCTTCTAAAATGGCTTTCGTATACTTCAGTACGAAACCCGGACCCGAATGATGACTTCTGATTATTTTAGATCAGGACTCGAATGCTCAAAATCGATATTCTTTTCAAAAAGTTCGAGTATAAACAAACGAAAAGATTTCAAGCAAAAACTCGTTTTTACAAAATGACTTGTGTACATTTTAGTACATGACTCGCATTTCAAAAAGAAACTCCCTCCCGAAAATTTCATTTTGAAATATGCTTTGATTAAGGGGGAGTATAAAAAGAAAAAATGTTCCGATTTCATGCAAAAACAAATCCGTCTATCTCTCGATAAGCTTTTTCTATTAATCAGTTGATATAAAAAGTATCACGATATGCTATTTTTGAGGGGGAGAAGACGTGTTTAAATGTGATCAAAAACGTTTAATGATTGTGGCAGAATCTCGAAAGAGCTCGACTCAAAAAAATTACTTTTGAAATGACTTAAATGTTAGTACTCGACTCAGTTATAACCCTTGAATTGACGAAACTTAAATGTCAGTAATCGAAAAGATTTGTCCTGGACGGGTAATAATTTCAAGCTGGTCTAACCAGTGATGTAAACGTGTCTCGAATAGGACTTGTCTAAGTAGAATGTACCAATTCGAGAAACTTTCTTTGGACTTGACCAGGCCGGGTAATAATTTCAAGCTAGTCTAACTAGTGATGTAAACGTGTCTCGAATCGGTATTGATCGCTGAAAGTGGATCAATTCAAAAGTGCAAACTCCTCCCGCATGTGCAAATTTCTTATAAAATTGCATGAGCACATGTAAAGGGGGAGCCCTGCAAAAGAAATCAAAACTCTCAAAGTGTTAACAAAAATATGCTTTATGATCATAAACACTTTGAGAAGATTTTTAAATGTTTGGTTTATGGCAACAATAGGATAGTCATGGTGATATAAGGTGACTAAGGTTAGGAAAAACCGTCCTATGATCCGCCAGAGCCGGAGGGATCTACCCAAGGACAATTCCAATAGATTAGAATTAGAAGTCCTTAGGTATGATTTGAAAAAAGGAGTAAAGAATGAAAGGAGAAAGAAGGGGTTGAAGAATTAAAAAGAAAAGTAATGAAAAGGGTGAAAAGAAATAGCCCTCCATATGTTCAACCTTAGGGCAGACACTGGGTTCAACTCATATGCTACTGGTTGTTACCAAGGTGACACCGGTATTGAAGACAAGACGTCATGGACCCAGTGACGCACTGCACTTAAACCTTCTAGCCACTCGGGTATCTCTCAAAAGATACTTGTTTCATTCTCACGGAGAACCATTGTAATCTATCGACCCGTCTCTTAGAGATGGTTGATATTGAAAAGGAGGCCCTCTGCTCCATGCCTCCGCATAGGAAACCAAATGTGCACTTATTGAGTCTAGAGCCCCGAGATTCATCAAAAGATCTCATAGGAACACTTAACATTACTGCAATGGTGGTTCTACATCAATGGACACCAGTTGTAAACTATCGAGTCCTACGCAGATCATAGCAATCTGCCAAGAACGTTTATGAGAGGAATTTACTTATGTATTTCTCAATGATTGAAAGGAAATTCCTGCCAGGGTCAACATCAAACAGCCCTGACAGCAGGTCACTTCGGTAATTCTTTATGGGTTACGCTTAGTGTTCGCGGTGGTTTCAAACGGTCTACAGTCGTGGGGTGATCTCCAGTGACTCACCTAATCGTTGGTGTACTTCTGTATGTCAGTGTAAGCCCTTTCGGGGGTATTCGATTAGGAACGGCCTTGGTAAGGGTTAGAGAAAGTTTTCACACTATGCTGTTAACAATCTCTAATTTCGAACCTGTAAGTACCGGATGTTTTATTGCTAACTGTTCTATGCAGGTACAACCACCACACTAGTTTCCACATGCTCATACATATATCACAAAGTCAAAGGAAAGTTCTCACAAAGATCAAAGGATAGCAACCATCAAAGAAAGATTTTACGCCTAAAAAGAAGAATCTACTAAGTAAAGTGACAAAGNGCCTTGGTAAGGGTTAGAGAAAGTTTTCACACTATGCTGTTAACAATCTCTAATTTCGAACCTGTAAGTACCGGATGTTTTATTGCTAACTGTTCTATGCAGGTACAACCACCACACTAGTTTCCACATGCTCATACATATATCACAAAGTCAAAGGAAAGTTCTCACAAAGATCAAAGGATAGCAACCATCAAAGAAAGATTTTACGCCTAAAAAGAAGAATCTACTAAGTAAAGTGACAAAGATCAAAGTGAAAGAACGAGAACAACAAATGTATGTATGACAAAGACTGAAGACGTATGAGCATGTTGGAAAGGCGTCTAACCTACAAAGAGAAAGATGTGACGAAAGGCAGATGGATCAACCACAACAAAGAACAAAGAACGAAGTAAAATCAATCATTGAAGATCACAAAGCATGAAGGAACAAAGACTAAAGACTATTCTACATCGACACACATAGCTTGACAATAAAGAACAAAGAAGACCAAATCACGTGGAGCTTCATTCGAACAACCATCCCTTAGGGAGAGATTGTTAGCATTTAAGATTTATAGAAAAGTGATGGTCGTTCTCATATTGGTAATATTGTGTCGTGTGATATTTGTAGAAAATAGTCTAAGCTAGTTGGGCATTGGACTTGGTAAACTAGCATGTCATGTGTTATATTATGTAAGTCTATTAAGAAGTAAATATAAACCAAGTCCAAGCCCAAGCCCATAGAAAGCCTTATGTAAGGAAGTATATAAGGCACCTAAACCTTCATTTGTAAGGTGTGCTTGTGTGTGTAAGTGTGTGTTTTATATGAAATATACTCTCTAGTTTCATCTTACTTTCTCTCTCTAAAACACATACATATATATCATCAAGTCACCATCTTTACTACATATTGTGCTTGTATTTGTGATAAAGTTGATAGATCCAAGGTCCTACATATCGCGATTCTTTGAAACTGATTTTGACATTCCATATTCCACAACATAAGTTTGAAAACATTCCATATTTATCCCGTATATCACTATGATTATGTTTGATTTTGAAAATCATATCAGCAAAATCACGGGTGTTTTCAAAAACTCAATCCATCATCCCTGCAATTGATCATCACATAAGGTAATCATTGTTTTTTAATCTTCTTATAAGATTACGATGAATAAATTAATTGTCTTCTTTCATGAAACTTTGTATCGGTTATGTGACAATCATCAGTCATGTACTTATGATATTTCATATGGCTATGTTATAAAGGTTGGTTTCTCAATCTTTAAAACTCTAAATGAATTTTGAATTGGATTGGATTTTTTTCATATAAATATTTGTCTTGAAAACAATGAAAAGTTGCTAATATTCTTATGGCTTAAAGCCATAAATTACCAACATACTTTCCAAAATTTTCACATGTTACCAATATGGTATGTAAAAGCTCATTATTACCATCCAAACTTTCAAATTGTGAACAATATCACCATTATCACTCTCATAAGCTTGCATCGTTAGTCCTTTTTACAAACGGTCGTTAGTAAATAACTAAAAATTTGGTTTTCTTATGTTTTCGTCCATTTTTACACGTTTTCGTCCGTTCCTACACGATTTCGTCTATTTTTACACGGTTTTTGCCCGTTCTTACATGCTTTCATCCGTTTTTACATGTTTTCGTCTGTTTTTAGACGTTTTTGTTTGTTTTTTCACGTTTTCGTCTTACAGTTTTCGTCCGATTTTACACATTTTCATACGTTTTTGCACATTTTCGCTCGTTTTTACACCTTTTCATCCGTTTTTACACCTTTTCATCCGTTTTTACAGGTGAAAAGGTCTAAAAACAAACAAAATTGTGTAAAAACGGATGAAAACATGTAAAAGCAAATGAAAACTTGTAAAAACGGACGATAACTTGTAAAAATTGACGAAGACGTGTAAAAATGAATGATAGCTGACGAAAACGTGCAAAAACGGACAAAAACGTGTAAANCTATTCTTATTTCTACATTAATATATGTTTCAAGGAAGTGTTTGTGATAATGTTTGGCTGAATTTTGTATATATGTTTTAAGGTTGCATACCAAGTGTTTGTTATGATGTCTGCATGTGTTTTGTATGTGTGTTTTATGTAGGTGGCTTGTCCATCCTTAAACAACGCCAATGATATTCACGACAATGGCAAATAGACGGTGTTGTTGTTGTCCAAGTGATTGCTTGACTCCTACTTTTTGATTCTTTATCAGTGTACCAAGAATTGTCTTGAATAATATGGAAAACTAATGATGTCTGTTACCCCATAGGATTGTCTTGAATTGTTGAATAATCTCATCCGCAGCAATTCATCCAATCAGGTTTGATTTATTTCATAAATTATATGTACTTGGTAGGTTGAAGTTTTGCATTTATGATGTGAACTTTTAAACATGCCATAGGTTTTGCTAAGGAAGACTATAGCCTTTGACTCATTGGTATTGATATTGAAACTTCGAGGGAGCACCAAGTTCAGTCAACAAAAGGTTAGACATCAAATGAATATTTAGTTCTTTTATCAGCTAACAAACATTTAGCCGAGTCGTATCAATATGACATTTGCTGATTATTGGAGGATGAATAACCGGTTAATTTTTAATTTTTCCATACAGGAGTTGTGCAAGAAAGATGTAGGCAACATAGCTGACACCCCCGATAACAATTAGATCTTTTAAAAGCAAAAGTCGAAATCCAACATCATTAGATCTTTTAAAACTGAAAGAAACAGGCTCCAATAACAGGTACGAAAATAAAGATTTAAACGTGTTTGTGGGTTCCTTTTATTTTCAATAACAAATATATAAACATGTTATTTTCTGATTGTCAGGTTGTGTTTTATTCTAACACCGAAAAATATAAAAAGCTGAAGCAGATACCGCAGAGCTAAGTGATATCAAGTTGCAGGCTCAACAATAGGCCTCTAATGCTTTGGTGGTGACGTACCAATGGCGTGTGAATGAAGCTCCTCAAGTGAGCCAACTTGGCATGGTCAAGATCCTTGGCACTAACNGCAGCAACAGTCTTTATACCATTTCAATGTCTTTATACCATTTCAATGTCTGGCTCGACACAAATTGGTTGAAGGACTCCCCAGATTCAGATACGCTAAAGATCACCTTTGTCCTGCTTGTGAACAAGGAAAGAGCAAACGTGCACATTTTGCTTCAAAACATGAACCCAGTACGGATCATGTTCTTCAGCTATTACATATGGATTTGTGCGGACCAATGAGAGTACAAACGATCAACGGGAAACGTTACATTCTTGTCATAGTAGACGACTTCTCAAAATGGACTTGGGTCTACTTTCTTCATACTAAAGACCAAGCTCCATCCATGATAGTCACTTTTTGATGCGCGTGGATTGCAACACGCACTACGTTTTACCTCTCGAGGGATCTCGAGAAGCTTGCAATCCCCACCAGGCAGTGCACCTGACCGATGTAGTATAGTGTAGTGGCAAGTACCGGGGGATTGATCGTTCTCTCGCAGGGAATAGTGTTCGTTAGGCTAAAAGCTACTCTAATCTAGGTCTAGGGGTGGAGGAAGATTCTTTTTGTATTTTTATGTTTTATGAAAGCAGTAAAATCTCTGGTTTTGGAGGACAGGGCGGAATTAGTTGCTAGTCAACTAACACAAGTTATCTACTTTTAATCTACTTATATTTTTGTATTTTTTTGGTTTTTGAGAAAATCAGTGTTGGAGAGTAGTGTTTACTTAGATTTCATTACTCCCTAACTATCTTTTACCATGTAATTAGTATGTTGAGTTTGCGTGGATGACGGGTGTATTCCTAACAAGTCGTAGGGAGTGCGTTCAATTCCCTAACTCTAAAAGTTCCTACCTCACTCTATGACGATACGTCAAGCATCCTATCATGAGCTCACTGATAGCAACCTATGCATGAAATACTACCTTAAAATCGATTAACGCACATACGATTCACGTTTCTAAAGACGTTCAAGCTTGTTACCGTATAGGAGATTAGCCAGTTTTCTCTGGTCTAACGTAGATGAAACATTCACCCAAACACAATCACAACATACACATCACATGATAATCAATAGTTAGGTTTCATTAGATCTAAGCAAACACAAAGTAAATTAGCCTAGCATGTTGAAAGAAAGACAAGCACAAGCATATATCACACAACACATAGACATATTATATGAATAAAGACTTATCTTGGATTAAACATGCAAGTTAGAGGGGTTAGGATACCCTCTAAGGTCTGTAATACACGTACTAGGGTTTAACCCTAAAGTTCTCCACTCCAAAATTCCTCTAAAGTTCGTCTTAAATAAAGAAAAAAACGTTCTATATATATAGAAAACGCGGGCTGACGGCGTCAGCCCAATAGGTGACGTCGTCAGCTCGGCGATTAGGGTTTTGTTACGGCCTTGATTGACGTGGTCATAATTGCTGGTTCCAGATCTGACGGCCTTGGTTGACGGCGTCACCAAATTGCACTACAACTCTCTGGATCGTCACGAGTCTTTTTTCCACTTCTGGACTTCACTTGTTCCTGACGGCGTCACTTAGTAGAGTGTGACGGCGTCACCTTCAGTGATCTTCAAGGTCTTTTGAGTTTTTGTTGTTTTCCGCACTTTTTCACTCCGAAAACGCCCGAAAATGCTTCTTTTGTGATTTTCCCTTCAAAAGTACCTAAAATGAGAAAAGAAACGACTTTGGGTGAAATCCAAACCAAAAACATACGAATTAGGACTCAAACCGACCCCTAAAAACGTAACATTTTTCGTCTCATCACTCCCCCATTCCCTGCTCCAGCGGGATTAGGTTTATTGTTGTTGTTTGTACAGGCAACCAAATAGAATTAAGATAAAGGCTTACTGTTAAAGGTCCTTTTAAATAAACACCGCAAAGAAACCTTATGATTTGATAGTTACATCAGTCTCTCATCTACAAAACTGAAACCCTTTTGGCTTGCTGAAGGAGATAGTTTTGCACCGTACATGAGCCTTGCATCATCAAATTCCTGCACAAACATGTATCACAAAAAAATGATGCCAATCTTTAGATCTACTATATCTAACCACACTGATATTCATAATGAATGGAAAATTCAGAAATAACAAATTAACACATCAAACTAAAGAAAAGAAGATAACTTGATACTTACAAATGTTTAGATGCGGTGATTGCATTTAACCTGCATAATCAAAAAAGAAAATTATCATTTTTATTGAGTTGAAATTAATCAAAGCCAAATATATTATTAATTGCATCGAAACCCTAAACAAAAACAATACATCAAATTAGTTTTACAACCGGATTTAAATACAAACCCTAAAAACATCAATCGGAAGACATATATAAGAAGCACTAATTTTTTAAAACCCTATAAGCATAGATACTGTTGTGAGTGGTGTTATTTAATTTATGTAGCTTGTAGGAGAAGAAGAATCATTCAGAAACCCAATTGAAAATCATGAATGCTATTCAATTATTTACAAAAATAAATCATAAGAATCAAATTCGAATTAATCATTATAAGCAATTCAAACAATATAAGCAACAAACAATTTCACTTAATCATTACTCCAAAAAAAAATTTTTAAAAATCATAAAAATAAAAATACATATTATACAGCTTGATTGAAACAAAATTAAATTAAATTGCAACAAAGTGAATAATTTACAAATCAATGAAAAAGTACCAAATCAAAATCGTCTGGCAAAAACACATTGCTATCAATGAGTTTACAAAAATAAGTAAGAACGAAACGTAAGGAGGAAGTGATTGACCAAATCAGATTGTTTTGATTTATGGAAGGTGCTGTTAATTTGATTTCTTAGGGGGGAAGAATCGGATCAAAAGAAACGTAAATTTGATGGAGGTGAGGTTTTAGTTTAGGGAGTGTAGTGCATAGGGAGGATTATACAATTGGTTCTAAATAAGGCAATCCACATCAGAATATTAATTTGGTTTTTAATGCGTCGCGCTTAGGAGGACTTATACAAAACTATCGTTTATTAGATAGTATAGATTTAGCACCCTCTCTATTTCAAATTTTTAAGATTTCTATATATAGATTTTAAGCAAATACAACAACTTAAGCTATATGTACAATTAATTTATGCATAAACACATACACATATTGATTGGTCAACATTTGTAATTAGTGTCTTATTTAAAACACCCCTTTGATAAAAGGTATAATTAATAAAATACAATTAATGTGAAAGTAAAATCTGCTTGAATTCATAATTTATCCTCTTGTGTAACGATTTATCATAAAATCTCCAGAATCCGTCTTTCCTATATATATTATATGTCCAAAACGATTCGATAAATCTGTTGTTTACGTTCTTTAAATAATATGATATAGGGCAAATTATTAAAAAAAGTATTATACTTGCCATGATTTTGTCTTCAGGGTAGCGACCAAATTTTTTTACTTTTGAGGGTAATTTTCTTTCAAATTCATCATCTTTAGGGTATTTTGTGACATTTTTGCCCTTCGGGAAAAAAAAATTTCTATTAGCTAAGAAGGGCAAAAATGTCCAAAAATTTCGCAAAATACCCTAAAGAGGATGAATTTGAAAGAAAAGTACCCTCAAAAGTAAAAAAAATTTGTTCGCTACCATGAAGACGAAATCATGGCAAGTATAATACTTTTTTTTTAATAATTTGCCCTATATCATATTATTTAAAGAACATAAACAACAGATTTATTGAATCGTTTTGGACATATAATATATATAGGAAAGACGGATTCTGGAGATTTTATGATAAATCGTTACACAAGAGGATAAATTACGAATTCAAGCAGATTTTACTTTCACAAAAGCTTTTATGGAGCGTTTGTCATGAAATCTAAATCTGGGATACATGTTGTTTTGTATATGATTCCTTATTTCCTTTCAATGCTGATACTTTGTAATAAACTACTATCAAGTTATAACTGCCATTTCCAATGGTGAACAACATTGAAAATATATATGATTTAGCTAGCTAGCTCATATGGTATTGGCACAGTTTGGTACTGCTAACATGTCTACTAAATTAAGGGAAGCGTCATTCAAACAAGCATAAAGTCTTTCAATTTTCATGCATGACTATTGAGATTCTAACCAAATCTAATGAGAATTGAACTTTGTATGATGTACAAAGTTCAAATTAGTACTGTTACATCTGACCTTTAGCAGTTTAGCCCCTAAATTAAAACTCTATGGTCTTCTAGATGCATACCGTGCGTGCAATCAGAAATTATGACCCATATAACTATATAAGTAATGCTATCTTTGACTCGTGGCAACCATACATCCTCTATGGTTAACTAAGTTTCTAAGGGTTAAAGAGATCTAGAGAACTAATTCGGCTGTACCTTAATTCAACCCAACTCATTTCTCTTGCATTATCATCTTAATTGTTGTTCATAAACTCTTAATAATAGCAAATTCATATAGTAAAAAAACATTTGTACTAAAAAAGCCAAAAGTACTACAATAAAATTTTCATCTAATTTAATTTGAGGAGTATCAAGTTATTTTGAAGACATATACATAATTAACTGGATGTAATTTCAACATTATAACTTTTTATTCATACACAAAAGTTCTATAATTATTAGGTATTATATAAAAAAAAGAAAAAAGAAAAAAAAAGAAAAAAAAAAGAAGAAAAAAAAAGAAAAAAAAAACCGTCTGCAAATCAATTCAAGTGCACAATCTATACATTCAGTTTGATTTGGTACGTGTCTTAATTAGGCGACGTGGTCTTTAAAACTTAATCTATCGCTGGCTATATTTGTAAGGGATTGGAGTAAAAGTTTTAAGAGAGTAATTATGCAATGTTAGGCTAGCTATATAACAGCAATATTGTGTAATGTCATATTTCAATGGCAAACTAGTATATAAGTTAAAGCTATTGTAAAATTTTGAAGTTACTCAAATTCTTCATAAAACAAAATCAATATGGCAGACGTAAGTGTACTACCAACTTTTAGAAGTCAATAAAAACATTTCAACTTAAAAATTATATATTGAAACCGATGTTTAACAATTTTCTTAAAAATCTCTGCGAACCACCAATAATTATTATTGCATCTAATATATAACTATCGATATTGTAATACTCTATTATTTGACAACAACAAAATGGCAGTAGTAAGTACACACGCATTAAAACTCGTTGGAAAAATATCTATAATCACCGGGGGAGCAAGCGGAATTGGAGAAGCAACAGCTCGTCTCTTTTTCCAATGGCGCGTTCGTAGTAATCGCAGACATCCAAGTCGTTGGGAACTTTCGACCACGTCGTTGGCATATTAGACTCGAAGATGGACAACGACCAACGAGACACACATGATGATGAAGAGCCTCCACCAGGTTGGGAACAGTGACAAACAGTAAATTTTCCAGCCTTATTTTAATAATAAATTTGATTTATTATTACCTATTACTCATTGAACATTTCCGAGCTTAATGGACTTGAAAATGAGAGGATATCTCGCATACTGTGAAAACGACACGCAACACGTACTGGCACGAAACAAAACCTAATAAACGATTTGTCTTAAGTTTTAAAACTTTTTTACGTGATTTATTCATCATTTCAATAATTTTCCTCGAGTTTACCTTTTAAACGCGTGTTTTAACAATTTGAACTAAACCTTTTACATTTTAAGTTCCCGGTCATTTTTTTACTAAGAATGGGAACAAATATTATTTAAGCTAAGATAATATCAGGTGAGAGTGTATAATCGTAAATATTTTT
Source organism: Artemisia annua (assembly GCA_014162995.1). Taxonomy (NCBI): domain Eukaryota; kingdom Viridiplantae; phylum Streptophyta; class Magnoliopsida; order Asterales; family Asteraceae; genus Artemisia; species Artemisia annua. The sequence continues at coordinate 25,709 of LBNU01014516.1, forward strand.
ATATATGGGAAAAAAATCAAATTTGAATGATCATTTGTTTATGTTTTAATATTAAATAAATTTAACAATTGCTATCATTTTTACATACACACGTTCTAAATATATTATTGCTGTACACGCACCACAAGCAGGAAAATGTGTTAGAAGAAAGTTTCCATTGTGCAATTCATCTTAGGCTTTTACTTGTTCTTAGATTCTTTTCTTTAAAACGTATTTGTTGTTTGTCAGATTTCCCTTTTTTAAAGAGTGTTTGTTGTTTTTAGATTTCTCTTCTTTAAAATGTGCTTGTTGTTTATTAGATTTCTTTTCTTTAAAACGTGTTTGTTGTTTTTTAGATTTCTCTTCCTACAACATGTTTGTTGTTTGTTAGATTCCTCTTCTTTAAAACAAGTTTTTATTTTTTTAGACTTGCATGTCTTCTCTAAAACATGTTTGTTTTTTATTAGAATTATCTTCTTTAAAACGTGTTTAATGTTATTTAGATTTCTCTTCTTTAAAACTTGGTTGTTGTTATCATATTTCTATCATTTAAAGCGCGTTTGTTGTTTTTCTTAGATTTCTCTTCTTTAAAACGTTTTTGTTGTTACATAGATTTCTCTACGTGTTTGTTATTTCTGGTTTTATCTTCTTAAACACGTGTTTCTTGTTTCTTATATTTCTCTTCTTTAAAACGTGTTTTTTCCTTAGATTAATCTTTTTTAGAACCTATTTGTTGTTACTTATTTTCTCTTAAACGTTATTCTTGTTTCTTGAAGTTTTTTCTTTCAAAATGTGTTTGATGTTTCTTTGATTTATCTTTTTTTAAATGTGTTTGTCGTTTCTTAGATTTCTTTTTTTAAAACGTGTTTGTGATTTCTTAAATTTCTCTTATGTAAAATGTGTTTGTTATTTTTTTAGATTTTTATTCTTTAAAACATGTTTGTTGTTATTTATATTTCTCTTCTTTAAAATGTGTTTTTCTTTAAAACATTTTTGTTGTTTCTTAGATTTTTTTCCTTTAAAACATGTTTGTTGTTTCTTATATTTCTCTTCTTTAAAATGCGTTAGTTTTTTTTAGATTTTTCTTCTTTAAACATGTTTGTTGTTTCTTAGATTTTTTTCTTTAAAACGTGTTTGTTGTTTCTTTAATTTGTTTTCTTTAAAATGTGTTTGTTGTTATTTAGATTTCTCTACGTGTTTGTTATTTATGGATTTCTCTTCTTTAAAACTTGTTTCTTGTTTCTTATATTTCTCTTCTTTAAAATGTGTTTTTTAGATTTCTCTCCGTTAAAACATGTTTCTTTTTCTTACGTTTCTCTTCTTTAAAACGCGTTAGTTGTTTTTATAGATTTGTTTTTTTTAAAACGTGTTTCTTGTTTCTTTGATTTCTCTTCTTAAAAACATGTTTGTTGTTTCTTAAATTTGTCTTCTTTAAAATGTGTTTGTTGTTATTTAGATTTCTCTACGTGTTTGTTATTTCTGGATTTCTCTTCTTTAAAACTTATTACTTGTTTCTTATGTTTCTCTTCTTTAAAATGTGTTTTTTTCTTCTTATAATAGTCTTTTTAAAAACTTATTTGTTTTTACTTAAATTTCTTTTCTCTAAAACGTGTTTCTTGTTTCTTAAAGTTCCATTCTGCTAAACGTGTTTGTTGTTTCATAGGTTTATCTTCTTTTAAATGTGTTTGTTGTTTCTTACATTTATTTTGTTTTAAATGTGTTTGTTGTTTCTTAAATTTTTCTTCTTTATTACGTGTTTGTTGTTCTTTAGATTTCTCTTCTTTAAAACGTGATTGTTGTTTTTAGATATCTTTTCTTTAAAATATGTTTGTTTCTTTAAAACGTGTTTGTTGTTTTTTAGATTTCTCTTCTTTAAAACGTGTTTGGTTTCTTAGATTTCTTTTATTTAATATATGTTTATTGTTCTCATATTTCTCTTCCTTAAAACGTGTTTTTTGTTTCTTAAAGTGCTCTTATTCTAAAAAGGTTTGTTGTTTCTTAGGTTTCTCTTCTTTAAAACGTGTTTATTTTTACTTAGATTTGTCTATGGTCTTGTCGTTTCTGGATTTCTTTTCTTAAAACATGTTTCTTGTTTCTTAGGTTACTTTACTTTAAAATGTGTTTTTTGTTTCTAAGATTACTCTTATTTAAAATGTGTTTGTTGTTTCTTAGATTTCTATTCTTTAAAATGTGTTACTTGTTGCTTAAAGTTCTCTTCTTTAAAACGTGTTTGTTGTTTCTTGGATTTATCTTCTTTTATATGTGTTTGTTGTTTCTCATGTTTCTCTTCTTTAAAATGTCTTTGTTATTTTTTATTTTATATTCTTTAAAATGTGTTTGTTGTTTTTTTAAACTTTCTTCTTTAAATCGTGTTTATAGTTTTCTTAAATTTCTCTTCTTTAAACGTGTTTGTAGTTTTCTTAGATTCTTTTTATTTAAAATGTGTTTGATATTAGTTAGATTTCTCGTTTTTAAAAAGTGTTTGTTGTTTTTTAGATTTATCCTTTAAAACGTTCCTATTGTTTCTTAGATTTCTCTTCTTTAAAACGTGTTTGTTATTTTTTATATTTCTCCTCTAAAAATATGTTTTTTGTTTCTTAGATTCCTTTAATTTAAAACGTATTTGTTGTTTTTTTCGACTTGTCTTCTTTAAAACATGTATGTTGTTTCTTAGATTTCTCTTCTTTAATACGTATTTGATGTTTCTTAGATTTCTCTTCTTTAAAACGTGTTTGTTTTTTTTATCATATTTCTCTATTTTAAAACGTGTTTGTTGTTTTTCTTAAATTTCACTTCTTCAAAACGTGTTTATTGTTATTTATATTTCTCTAAATGGTGGTTATTTCTGGATTTCTTTTCTTTAAAACGTGTTTCTTGTTTCTTATTTTTATCTTCTTTAAAACGTGTTTATTGTTTCTTAAATTTGTCTTCTTTAAAATGTCTTTATTGTTATTTAGATTTCTCTACGTGTTTGTTATTTCCGGATTTCTCTTCTTTAAAACTTGTTTCTTGTTTCTTATATTTCTCTTTTTTAAAATGTGTTTTTCTTCTTCTTATATTACTCCTTTTAAAAACTTATATGTTGTTACTTAAATTTCTTTTCTCTAAAACGTGTTTCTAATTTCGTAAAGTTCCATTATGCTAAATGTGATTTTTGTTTCTTAGATTTATCTTCTTTTAAATATGTTTGTTGTTTCTTAGATTTCTTTGTTTTAAATTTATATGTTATTTCTTAAATTTTCCTTCTTTAAAACGTGTTTGTTGTTTTTAGATTTCCCCTCTTAAAAACGTGTTTGTTATTTTTTTAGACTTTTCTTCTTTAAAACATGTTTGTTGTTTCTTAGATTTCTCTTCTTTAAAATGTATTTGACGTTTCTTAAATTTTTCTTCTTTAAAATGTGTTTGTTTTTTTATCATATTTCTTTCCTTTAAAACTTGTTTGTTGTTTTTCTTAAATTTCGCTTCTTTAAAACGTGTTTATTGTTATTTACATTTCTCAACATGTTTGTTATTTCTGGATTTTTCTTCTTTAAAACGTGTTTCTTGTTTTTTATGTTTCTCTTCTTTAAAATATGTTTGTTGTTTCTTAAATTTCTCTTCTTTAAAACGTGCTTGTTGTTCTTAAGATTGTTTTTCCTTAAAACATGATTGTTGTTTTTAGATATCTATTCTTTAAAATATGTTTGTTTCTTTAAAACGTGGTTTTTGTTTTTTAGATTTCTCTTCTTTAAAACATGTTTGTTGTTTCTTAGATTTCTTCGATTTAAAATATGTTTATTGTTTCTTAGAGTTTAAGACCTGTTTTTTGTTTCTTAAAGTTTTCTTCTTCAAAACAGGTTTGTTGTTTCTTAGGTTTGTCTTCTTTAAAATGTGTTTGTTGTTACTTAGATTTCTTTATGTTCTTGTTGTTTCTGGATTTCTCTTCTTTAAAACGCGTTTCTTGTTTCTTGCTTTCTCTTCTTTAAAACGTGTTTGTTGTTTCTTAAATTGGTTTTCTTTAAAATGTCTTTGTTCTTATTTAGATTTCTCTACGTGTTTGTTATTTCCGGATTTCTCTTCTTTAAATTTTGTTTCTTATATTTCTCTTCTATAAAATGTGTTTTTTCTTCTTATATTACTTGTTTTAAAAACTTATTTGTTGTTACTTAAATTTCTTTTCTCTAAAACGTGTTTCTAGTTTCTTAAAGTTCCATTCTGCTAAACGTGATTGGTGTTTCTTAGATTTATCTTCTTTTAAATGTGTTTGTTGTTTCTTAGATTTCTTTGTTTTAAATGTGTATGTTATTTCTTAAATTTCTCTTCTTTAAAACGTGTTTGTTGTTTTTTTAGATTTCTCTTCTTTAAAACGTGTTTGTTGTTTTTTTAGACTTGTCTTCTTTGAAACATGTTTGTTGTTTCTTAGAGTTCTCTTCTTTAAAAAGTATTTGATGTTTCTTAGATTTCTTTTCTTTAAAATGTGTTTGTTTTCTTTATCATATTTCTCTCATTTAAAACGTGTTTGTTGTTTTTCTTAAATTTAGCTTCTTTAAAACGTGTTTATTGTTATTGACATTTCTCTACGTGTTTGTTATTTCTGGATTTCTCTTCTTTAAAATGTGTTTCTTGTTTTGTATGTTTCTCTTCTTCACAATATGTCATCACATGCTACATTTGCTTTTGGCAAGACGATTCTTACCTTTCTCGTAAAAAACATTAAAAATAATAATTCTTTAAAAGTACACATGGTGTATATCCTATAATACATACTCATTTATTTACAACAATTTTAAAAAAAAAATATATACATCATATCTCACGATGTCATTTTAACTCATCATATCTCACCACATGAAAGATACACTCCCAATTTTTGTATGTTTTATCAAAGGTTAACAACAAAGTTCAAAATAACCCTAGGGATTCCGATGGACACTATATATATACGGCCTTGATTTTCTACATGGGTTTGTATCGATGCTTGTGTTCATCCAATTCTGATGGTAATTGCAGCTGCACAAAAGTACCATTATTTTGGCACACCGGTTTACCATCAGGAGCTGGTTATTCAAAAGTGAAACAAGAGTTCCTTGAGTTCAGGCGATTGGTTAACAGGACGTAAACATGTTAGGATGTTAAATACGATGTTCAGGATGTTAGAGTAATGGATACATAATATTATGAAACTTATGTGTAATGCGATTGCAATGCAAAAGCATTGCAAATGTATTGCTGATGTATTTAATTCATGTGCATTGGAAAATCGATATGTATTTTGGAAATTATTACTTATAGCGTATGGGATTGTTAGGTCACCATATTGTAAACACAAGTATAGATTTGATAGAAATGAGATGTGAAATAGAGTTTGGTTGATTAGATCAAATATGAAGAATAAAAGTGCAAGAGTTTCCTTATGATATTGAAATAACCAACAAGAGAAAGGGTTTACATGATGTCCTATTTATAGGAGAGGAGCTAGGGCAACATCCCTTCTCCTTCCTTTCTCTTAAACGTATGGGCCTAAAGCCCATTGGACGAGTATTGGACTCATCCATAAACATTACATGATTAATTAACTTAGCAACCTATTACAAATGTTGAAATAACCGAGACTTGACTTAAACATTGAAAACTTAGGTTCTAACAATCTCCCCCTAAGGATCGGTTGTTGAAGAAGTGATGTTAGTCACGGTCATTTGAGGTTGCTTGACGTCTTCTGTCTTTGCACTTTAGTTGTAGCATTCATAGCTTTGGACGTCTTCAAAAATGATTATGTAAAAATGATTCATCGTTCTTAGTTCTTAACAATCTCCCCCAGATAGAATGGGTGTTCATTGTTCTTTGTTGTTGATGAGATAATGATCAATCTGATGTGGTAATCTGCCATTCGTCATATTCTTTGACTCTAGTGGATCTGCATCATTCTGACATGCTCATACACCTTTGACGGTTGAAACTTTCATAAGTGAGGAGCTCTCTTTTCATATGTGAAGATTCTTTGTGTAGACGTAGAATCCTTCTTTAGACGGTGTTGTAACAAACCGGAATTTTCCAGACTAATTTTTATAATAAATATTTATTTATTATAGCTAAACTGGGCATTTCTATGCATAAATGGATATTTTTCAGCGTTTCTGAGCATTTCGGCTGTCTGTAACGCATACTGTAGCTTACAGTCATCACTGAAAAATTTTATTTTTGTCAGTAAACATAAATTAATCCATTTCGGACAGTTACTGACAACTTTCGTAATTTACTGAGAGCTTTCTCACATTTTTTTCGGAAAACAACGCTGCACGCGAACCGACACCACAGTAACAATGGTAAAGGTCAAGTAAACATATTTTTGAGTCAGTAAACTCATTTTATTCCATTTCTGATGAAAACGTGGCTAAAAACTTTATTTTACGTATACGTGTCCGAAAACGTCAAACCGGGACGTTACGGCTACATTTAAGCCTAAACCGACACACGATAAACCAACGGGGAGTAAAATTACTCATTCCCCACCTCCTTGGATTCTTTTGGCCGGCCACCTACACACCAAAGCTTATATCACATGCAAAACACACTCTTAACCATGAAACACTACATTAACCAAATCTATTACCCAAACCACCCTATTAACTAGTTAAAGGATTTCACCCTAATTTCTATAACTC
>LBNU01014516.1:42319-53948 GCA_014162995.1 Artemisia annua
AAAGATTAATATAAAAGTATTGATAGTTGTGTGATAATCTCTTAGCTTTGTTAAGTAATCCGCATACTTAATAGAGAATTCAGTGTTTCATTCATTAGTAGATTTAGGATTTATCCAAGACTGCAATAACCTTAGACAAGCTATAAATAAAGTAGTTTGGGTCAGAGGTAATACGTCAAAGTGGCATCAAGCTTGTGTGGAAACTCCTGATTAAGAGAAACCCTAAACCCTAAAACCAAGTCGATTTTCTAACAAACCCTCAAGATGTCTCAACCTGAACCTTACACTTCCATCACCTACTGTTAGAATTCCATATCATAGAAGGAGGAGATGTTCTGAGCATGAAGATGAGGCAGGTACATTGCTATACTGACTCTGCACTTTTGGGATATCATTGTCAATGGCAATCAAGTTATAGAAGAACCTGTAGTCCGTTCCTGACACCTAAACCACCTCAGCAACAACCTCTGCAACTGTAAAGAGGAGTCAAACAAAGCTGCTCAAGCATATCTGCTGTCTGCTATCAAAACAAGATTGAGGTAATTGATGCTTCCAAGAAGATGCACAGAAGTTTGCTGAAGCAGCAGTTTGGAAACCTTTGCTTGTTGGAGAAAGAGAAGGACTTGATCTGCCGTATGAGGATTTCAAAATCTTCTCCAGTATGCTAGAAGATACATGGTGGAAGTCTCACTGAAGATGCAAACTTGAGTCCTTATAGGAGTTTGCCATCTATCTGGCATGTATTGCTACTATGATCAGAGTCAACCTGATTTGGCTAACTAATGGATGCTTTGATGATTTATACAAATACTTGAAGGTGTATTGAGCATGCAATATATGGTAAATCACTAGGTATTGCATCAAGCAACAGTATATGCTTTCTTTCTCCTGCTAAGATACAAGCAGTACTCTCTACAACACAGACTGCTTATCCAGTTCAAAGTAACTTTGCTGGATGTTTTACTCAACGGTGTCCACTACCACTTCACAACCCTCAAACAACATTCAATGTGATGATGTTGGTGTGCTCATTTCTTGTCACTCAAAAGCCACTTCACCTGGTACCCTGTATGAAGGAAGACCTACATGCAGATTGAAGAAAGATGAATTATTGAGGTCAAAACCTCATCATCCATTTTTCACATCTGAAATGCAAAACATCTAAACACGCAAAAATCTTCAATGAGAAAATATCCAAGGATCGTGTTTTATATGCTCGAAATGCAAAAAGTTTTAAAACAAATGAAAACGAGCAAAGTTTGCACAATTGGCAGTTTTAGTCCCTCAATTTCAAGATTGGCAAAATAGTCCCTGGAATTTAAAATGTGGAGTTTTATCATTCAAGGATCCTATGAAATGTTTTAAGTTGTCAAAATGGTCCTTGAATGAATTTTTGGGCAAATGGCAGAAAAGGTCCCTGAACTTTGAAAATTGTCAAAAATGGTCCTTGGATGTTTAAAAATGGAAAAATGGCATTGTTGGTCCTTGTGTTATTGGATTGGCAACAGTGGCATTGTGAATATTTGAGGAAGTGTGGCAACATCAGTCCCTAATGTTTGGTACAAATTGCATAAAATGGTCCTGTTGTATAATCATAAACCAAACGCCCTTTATCTAACCCAAATCAACCAAAACATAAACACCCCAAGCCCCTTAAATCCCACAGCTGCCCAACCTTTCCCCCTATGGCCAATTCCCCCCACGGCCCAGACACCTTATTTAATAAAAAAACCATCACCCCTTTTAATTAATCCCTCCCAAAATAAATAAATCAAACAATCACCTCATCTCCTCCACTGGTACCTGCTTCGTACACCACCATTCCTCCACACACCTTCACCAATTCTTGTTCCTTGGCCTCAATAAACATCCAAGAAGCATTAATTACCCCAAAACCCTCCAAGCTACCCCCAACTGCCCTTTGACAAAAATGGCGCCAAAAGCAAATTTAAGGCTGAGATTAGTTTTGGTCATCCAAGGGCTCAGAATTGATGTGGGATATATTCAAAGGTCAAGGAAACCTAGAGGTGCCCTATAGAAGAAGAGATGCAGCTTTGGAAGAGTAGTCAACTTAATTTATTTTTTATGTCGTTTTTATGAACTTTGGTTTTCCAGTGTAATTTCCAGTTTAAATTAGTGAACTAAGAGTTTTATTGTACTGTGATCCTGTTTCATCAGTCAATTTCAAGTTTTCAATATAAAATCAGTTTGAACTTATGTATCTCAAATCTTAATTATTAGCTCAATGTTATCACATGTTGTTGTTATGGATCCATAAGCTCTAATAAGCTTACCTTAAGTTTTTAGAAGTTTTTTAGATCATTAGTGGACTGTTAGTAACTAAAATAAGAAAAATACAAAAAAGAAAAAAATCAAGAAAATCACTAGAAGAAAAAAAACAGGTTCAAGAAGAAGATGAGCATGGAGCATGGTAAATATGGGATGGCCATGGGTTAGAGCTCATTGGTAAGCTATAGGAAAGGTTGTAAGGTCCTTAGTTCTCAGTTTCCTAGCCTGGACATCTTGTGAGTACTTTCTAGTTTTTGGTGAAATACTGTAGCATTGGTTAATTTAGTTATGTTTTTGTGTTTATTTGCTTTATGGATGCATTTGAGATAGTATGTTGATTATTAGATGCTAGTTGTTCATTGGATCTAAAAATCTGTCACTTGAGCCTTTTAATTGTCAAAAATACATAAAGATGGTTCATGGGTAAAAACTGTTAATGGTTGTGAATTTTGTACCCAAATCAGTGTAAACTTTCTTTGTACAACCTTTGGTATTGATGTTTTAGCCTAAGTAGTTCAACTCTTTGAAAACCTTAGTCTCAATCTTTCTAAAAGAGTGTTTAGCACAGCTGATTTCATCACTGTGTTCCCTGTTGTTGTTGTTACTAGTTGATGCAACATGTTCCTTTAGGTCCCAATAGGATTTTTAGAGTTTAAATTCCAGTGGTCATTGGTAAAAAGTCAATATTATCCTTAATCTCAAAATCTTGTGTTCACTGTTTGCTTTCTAGAATCCTTAATCATTTTTACAGGTTAATTAGTTGTTACAATAGTTAAATTTCATCATTTAGTAACTTAAGATAACCATATCAGTTAATAAATCAGTGTTCAAAGTTCACAAAAGTCAAATCTCTCCTAATATCAAAAAGTCAAATTTACAGAAAAAAGTTTTTGAATAAACTTTAGAATTTCATAAAGGGTTTAATTTTAGGAATTTGGATTTAAGCTTTTGGAGAATTGTTGTTTGGCTGGTCAACTTACTATAATATTTTTCTTGATTTATTGTGAGCTTGGTAAACTGCTTAAATGTGCTTATCCAAATAGCTATTTTTCAAACAGTTGCCCTGCACAGAGATTTTAGCTATTTTCATAAGCTCATAAAAAGCTCACCTTTGAACATTAGCTTGTGTAATTTGGGTTTTTAGAAAGCTTATATACCATTTTCATTGGACTTGGTTTCATTTTGTCATTTACAGCTTATTTGATAAGCCAAAGTGGTCCTTGTATTTTGTCCCAACTCTGTGTGTACACTGAGTCATCAGTGTAAATGAGCAGTTTGATAAGCTCTTTTTGAGCTTCTCAGTGGATCCCACAGTGAGTTTTTGGGTTCTTTAAGAAGCCCATCAACCCTTCTTGTTGGTTCCAGTCCCAAATTGGCTTTTAGCTTATTGGATAAGCTTGAATCAAGCCTGCATTTTGCTCACAAGGGCATGTTTGGTCTGTGGTTTTGGAATTAGCTTATTTACTTGTTTCGGCTTATTCTGAGTTCTGATTTGATTATTATAGCCTCTATCTAGTGTATCTCACTTGTTGAACCTTAATTCACCCCTGTACCTCAGCTGAGGGCTTATTTCAAAGCTTTTAGCTTTGACAGTTGACCAAAGTCAACTGTCAAGCCTTTAAGCACTCAAAGTGCTTATTCTTGAGCACTAGCTGTTTTCCCTTTACAAAAAGCTTTTCATTTTTAGTATAAAATAGTTTTGTAAAAAGAAAATCACAAAAATCATCATTTTTAATTTTAGTGATAGCTTTTAGTTAATAGAATTTATCTTTTTAATTTATTTTCTGTTTTTTTATTAAATACTTAGTGGTTTTCAAATTTTTCCTAGGTTACTGGTATTAAATAGTGTTTGTATAAACAATTTCATAATTTTATCTTCTAATTTGGTAATTTTAGTAATTAAAAATATTTTAATTTGTTTTAAGTGAAAAATCAAAAATAAAATCATTTAGTGTTTAATTTTAATCTCTAGCATCTTTTTATATTTTTTATAGCTTTTATTATTTATATAGTATTTTTATAAAATAGTTTCTTAATTGTTACTGTTCATTTGCTATTTTTGTTAATTAATTTAGTTTAATTAGCTTTTAATTGGTAATTAAGTAAACTAAATCTAAAATAGTTTATTTATAAAGTTTAGGAGTTTTTTATAATTTTTTAAGACTTCTGTAATTGTTAAATAGTTTTAGAAAAAGTTTGGTAATTTTATAAATTAGTTTATTATTTATTTTAATTTAAATTAGTTTAATTAGTAATTAGTAATTAATTAATAATAAATAATTAAAAAGTCTAAAAAATATTTTTCTTTTTCTTAAAACTTTCATTTGTCATTAGGATTGTAAAAATATGTTTTTCATCATCTAGGTGTTTGTAGATTCCATTTTCACTTTTATTTTCGTACGTAGACGTTTAATTAAACGTAAACGTACATTTTTAGATTTGTAAACGTTTCCAGTAATCGGTTGTAGTGTTTGTTTATCATTTTCACTCATAATTTCGTAGTTTAATTTCAATCAATCTTGTTCACCTATCCTCGTTTCGTAAACGCTTGATCTCAAAATCGTTTTAAACACCATTTCACGCTTCGTCGGGACATAACGACCCAGGAATATCCCTATACTCCTTGGATCATTGCATTGAGCTCTAAATTGCTTGACTTTTGTTGACCAAATCCTTGGTTGACTTTAGTTGACCGTTTCTGGGCCAATCACTTCCATCTCATCTCTTCTCTTAGAGATGAACTTCACTACATGTTTGGATATCTTGAGTATCTTCTCTCTCAACAAAACACTCAACCAACTCCTCTTGCCTCAATGCCACCTTCGGCTCCACCTTCATCCTCACCATCATCCACTCCACCATCTCACTATATATTTTTCAAATGTCTAGTTCAAGAATAATCAAGTGGATGTTATGTTTTGGACCAAGCATGCAATAGGAGATAACTTGTTGTTGTAGTTGATGACTAGTGTTTAATGATGCCTTAGTTATGTGTTGCATATGGTTGATCTTGTATGGTTGAATGAATGATATTGTATGCTTCTCATGCATGAAATGTATGAATATTTATGTCTTTAAGTTATGATAATATGTTGTGATATTAGTCATAGTTGAACTTGAAAAAGGACTAAAATTACTCAACCTTAAAAATGGGAAGTTGCTTAAATCACAACACATCTGCCAACCAGGAAATATACTGGTGGCGGTCCTTTAAAGGGTTGGCGGTCCTCTATCAATAAGGGACCGTCCTCCTATTTACGAGATCGTCCCCTGTAGTGCCAACATTCAGATTTTACCTGTATTTTTCTATCTGATTCATGCTCTATATAATTGATTTCTTACATCAATGGACACCAACTGTAAATTATCGAGTCCTTTGCAGATCTTAGCAATCTACCTAGAACGTTCATGAGGGATTTACTTAGGTATTTCTCGAATGATTGAACGGAAATCCTGCCAGGGTCAACATCAAACAGCCCTGACAGCAGGTAACTTCGGTAATTCCTCGTGGGTTACGCTTAGTGTTTATGATGGCTTCAAACGGTCTACAGTCGTGGGGTGATCTCCAGCGACTCACCTGATCGTGGGTGTACTTAGTTGTGCCCGTGTAAGCTCCTTAGGGGGTATCCGATTAGGAACGGCCTTGGCGCGAATTAGAAGGAGTCTTCACAATATGCTGTTGATGAATTCTAGTTCAAACCTGTAAGTATCGGTTGTATTATTGCTAACTGTTTTATTTCAGGTACAAATGCCATCTTGAACACCAACTTCCACATGCTCATACATACATCTCAAATGCCAAAGAAAGCTCGATGCAACATCACAGTCTAAAGAAAAGATTCTACGACAACAATCATGAATCATCAACAACAAAGACAAAGAGCTACGAATGCATAACTACAACATAGTCAAAAATGTATGAGCATGTCGGAATGGAGCGAATTCATTGGAGATACCGAGAGTGACGTATGGCGGATTACAACATCATCTATCATTTTCACATCAACAAAGACAAAGAACAAAGAATGATGAATCACTTCTACTACAATCATTTTGATGACGTCTAAAGCTACAAATGTCAACAGTTAAAGTCCAAAGACAAAGACGTCAAGCAACCTCGATGACCGTGACGAACTTCTATCCTTCAAAAATCCTTCATGACCGATCCTTAGGGGGAGATTGTTAGGATCATAGTTTTCAACTATTCAGTCAAGTCTCGGTCATTTCAGTCAATGTAATAGGTTGCTAGTATTATCTTATCTTGCTACGTTATTTAGTTAATCGTATGGTTATAAGTTTAGTCCAATAAGATGTCCAATGGGCCTAAAAGCCCACACGTTTAGAAGATAGGGAAGGAAGGGATGTCGCCCTACCTTTCACCTATATATAGGACATCATATCTCTTGTATCAAATGTTGGTTAATTTCATATCTTAAGGAAACTCTTGTTCTTTCATCTTTCATATTGATCTTAATTAACCAACTCTAATTCTCATCTCATTTCTTTCATTTGAATACTTGTGTTTACTAATATGGTGACCTAACAATGAGAGTGTGCAAAATTTTGCAGATTTGGAGGGTAAGGATGCAGAATTCTAGAGAAAATAGTAAAATTCGTCTTAGCATGGGACAGTACCACTAAATGGCGTACGGTACCACTAAAATTAACGGTACCGTGGCATAATTAGTGGTGCCGTGTCCTGGAAAGAACGAAAATTTTCTATGAAACCTATGTTTTAGCAGCTAGAGGGAGTTTCCTAGGTGGACTATTTGCAGGAAATGGTAGTGCCTCAAATCACAAAAGATTTACCAAATATGTCCAATAAAACTCTACATTTAGCAATCAAAGAGAGTCAAACAAGTATCAATGTAGAACTAAGCATGCACTCAAAAGGACAAATTAAGCTAGCATCCAACATAATATGAGAATTAAATAATCCAAGAAGTTAGGGAGATAGTCAAGTGTGCCATTAGTTAAACCAAATGTTACTAATCCCTAAGATGAGATAAGGCTACTAATCCCCTTCTTAACTACTCAAGTCCATGCTTCTTAAGGACCATTTCAACTTCAGCAGGTTCCATCACACTTTCTAGTTGAGCTCGCACCACTCCCTCATCCGTGGGATCATCATAGATGTCGTAATCAATGGAGGCGGCGGAAATAAAAATGGAGGAGATGTGAGACTCATTTAAGGGTTCCATGACGGGAGAGAAAAGAGAGTAATGAGGACCGCTAAGGTATGGGTGAAAGTTCATGAAATAGTGGTAAAGACGAGTGAGGAACATCCCATAAGGTATCAATTTATCCTTGGTACCTTTGAGATGGACAATTCGCTTAGCAAAAAAGTACGCAAGGTTGTATGGTTGTTGAGTGAGGAGACAATACAACATATGAGCACAACCCGCCGGAAGTTGCTCACGGACACTCTTAAAACTAAGAACATTTTCTTTTAAAATGATAGCACGAGAAAGAAGTTCATAGCGAACTTCCGCCAATTGAATTTTTGTGGGATCGAGGAAAGGAATGTACTTATGAGTACGGAGTAATTTTGTGAGCTCACTAGGAGAAGGTATGTAAGAGCAATAAGGACTATTCTCTTCTCTATAATTGACGAGAGACTCAAGACACCAATCTTCAGTGTAGGCACATTGCCCATGATTGGGAATTCAAAGAATTTGAGCAAATTGCTCAAGAGTAAGGACAAACAAAAAGTTGCGGATCCAAAAACAAAGTGACAAAGATCGATCCTCGTTACGTACGAGTTCAACTTGTCGAAAGAACTCTAGCACAAAACAAGGACAAATGGGCTCGTTAATGTGTAGTAAGCAATCAAAACCTATGGCTCTGAATGACATGTTGATATCCTTATCATAAATTAGAGTAGGATCAACGACTCGACCTTCATGAAACCGACGGGTCTCAAGATTTATATAGGCATGAATGTAGTTTCCGGGTGTAGTGGGTTCACGAGATATATCGGGAATGTATGTGTTGGTTGTGAGGTGATCAAAATCATAGAGATGAGACATGGTTGAAACCTATAAAAAATAAACCTTCTTTAATCATTAAGAATGTTTATTATTATTAAGATATGTGCCTAGTGTGTTCCTATATGCAAACTATGTGGAGGTGGGATAATCTTGACTCTCAACTTAATAAGATTATCCAAACACTCCTATTTTTGCTTTTGCTCAATTGAATATTTCGAAGATTACATATTAGTTATGTAATTCGATTAATATTCATGAGATCATGTATGCATGAGAAAACTTTTTGAATTTGAATCAACAATGCACAAAATAATTCTTTCATGATCCTAGATTTGTGAGTGTTTTGGAAATTATGGAATTGGGTTTAGAGTTTGAAAGATTTATGTATAAGTTGTTAATCTAATGTAATCAATTGGATTCTATGTTTAGATTCTATGTTGGAAATCTAAGTTGGGAGAATTAAAATAACTTAATAACAGATCCCCAATTCCAATTTTTGTGCAAGAATAACCCTAGACTCAATATCAAAGAAAAATTAGAATAGAATAACTTACAATTGATGATAAGAGATTAATAATAATTGATTTTCTAGAAGAAAAGTGTCTCCAATATGATTTTGAGATGGTTTAATTGGGATTTGGGATGTGAGATCGGGTTTTGACAGCAATGGAGAAATTGGGAAAGTTCAAATGTGAATTGTGAGGGAAAGAAGGCTGATATACGACAATGTCAGACACAATATACCACGGTACCACTAAAATTAATGGTGCCGTGGTCTGCTGGAACAAGTTTTTTGTCCCTTTTTGATTTTTGACAAACAAGTCTCGCTGACTTAGTGAGACTCTTCGACACGAGAAAAGAATTTATACCTAATAAATTCTTCTAACGAGAGATGGATCGAGCTAAACTAGAAGATACGGGATGACTTCGAAAGTCATTAGAAAGATGCGAGAGATGACCTTAATATTTCAAAAGAAATATTCAAATAGTCATACGAGGGGGTTTACGGGATGTGTTCCATCATTCCTGACCTAAACAGAGATAGTTAAAAGATTCGCGTTTGAGAGGTTTCGTTAGAATGTCGGCGATATTGTCTTGAGAGGGAACTTTCTCAATAGAAATGTTTCCTTTTTGAATATTATCGCGAAGGAAGTGGTGGCGAATGTGGATGTGTTTAGTACGAGAATGTTGTACGGGATTCTTACTCAAGTCGATGGCGCATTTATTGTCACACATAATCGGAATGTCGTCTAGATGAATGTCGTAGTCGATAAGAGATTGCTTCATCCATTGTGATTGTTGACATGCCTTTCCGGCACTTACGTATTCTGCTTCGGTCGTGGAGATAGCAAGAGCCGTTTGTTTCTTGGAGAACCAAGAAGTTAGACAACAACCCATGAAGGTACAAACGCCACTCGTACTTTTTTGATCCACATAATCTCCCGCATGATCAGAGTCGGCATAGACAATAGTTTCCATGCGGTCCCCTTGGGATAATATAATCCCAAGTGTATAGTGCCTTTAACGTATCGGAAGATACGTTTAACCGCTTCAAGGTGAGAGGTTTTGGGATCCTTTTGGAAACGGGCACAAAGGCAGACACTAAACATGGTATCGGGCCTACTTGCCGTTAGATATAATAAACTACCTATCATGCCCCTATACTTAGTGTTTTCTACGAACTCACCTTCTTCATCCTTCGTGAGTTTCACTTCCGTAGACATGGGAGTTTTCATGGGCTTAGACTCTTCTAGACCAAATTTCTTAAGCATCTCTTTAATGTACTTAGATTGATTAAAGAAGATACCATCTTCCATTTGTTTTATTTGTAGACCAAGGAAGAAATTTAATTCGCCCATCATGCTCATCTCAAACTCGTCATGCATGATTTTAGAAAAATCACCGCACAATTTAGGACAAGTTGAGCCGAATATAATGTCGTCGACATATATTTGAACAATAATGAGATGTGAATCGCGTTTCTTCGTGAAGAGTGTGTTATCAACCATTCCCATGGTATATTCATGTTTAATCAAGAATGCTTTTAGTCGATCATACCAAGTCTTAGGAGCTTGTTTAAGACCGTAAAGAGCTTTCTTGAGTCTATAAACATGATTCGGTTTTTCGAAATCAACGAATCTTGGAGGTTGTGCTACGTATACCTCCTCGTTGATAATATCATTTAGGAATGCACTTTTCACGTCCATTTGATATAGTTTAAAATCTAAGGCACAAGCATAGGCAAGGAGTATTCTAATAGATTCTAATCTAGCTATCGGTGCATAAGTTTCATCGTAATCTATTCCCTCTTGTTGATTGTAGCCTTGTGCTACTAATCTAGCCTTATTCCTAGTTATGACACCATTTTCGTTGAGTTTATTTCTAAATACCCACTTAGTTCCTATGATGGTTTGATTCTTAGGAGGAGGTACTAAATCCCATACTTCATTTGCGGTGAATTGATTTAACTCTTCTTGCATAGCAACTATCCAACTTTCATCCTTAATTGCTTCACCGACATTCTTAGGTTCTACGGTTGTGACAACCGTAATTTTTACAGGTTAGTTTGACTAATATTCTCTAGTCGTTTAACTTTGTTTGGTGTGAATTAAGTGTTTTATGTGGTATATGTGTGAGATATATATGATATAGTTATGATAAGTAGGAATGTGGCACCAAATCCCTTTGCGTGTAAGGTTATTGAGATGATGTGAGTGGTGTTGAAGTTTGATAAGTTCATTTTTGAACACCTTTGTGGTGTGGAAATGAGTTGTGTAGTTTTGGTGTTTTGCGGTTTTGTGTAACGAGTCTTCGTTCAAGTATTTGAGCGTTAGTAAGTTACGAGAATGTTGTTTTCATGAGATATGTTTATAGAGTGTGTGGGATTCTATTTTTGGAAGGTTTGTTTTGAAAATGATTATTTTTCGGATTGTCGTAAAATTAAGGTTTATCGCGAAAGATGTTAGGTTTCGTTATGGGAATACATAAAATATGAAAATATGAGGTTTTGAGTGTAATAAATAAATTTAATAAAAAAAATAAAAAAATATATATATTAGGGGTGTTCGGCCGAATGGTCTAAAACAAGGAAAAAGGAAAACAAATTTGAGCCTAATTACAATTCTAACTTAAGGTAATTATCCACTAAATAATATAAATACAAAACCAAGACTCCCAAACTTTTTTTTTCTGCATATTGGTCGATCCCAAGAGAGGAGAAAAGGAAAAAAAATTAGGGTTTTGCTTTTGAAGCCAAAAATCAAGCTTAAGGTATACTTTTGATACTAGTTTTCATTCAATTAATTAGTTATTGTTATAATTCGTGTAATATAAATTATGATGGAGTTAGG
>LBNU01014516.1:54231-107879 GCA_014162995.1 Artemisia annua
TACGTTATTCTCACTGCTTCGGTCGTGAGATGGCAATGAGCCCGTTTGTTTAAATTGAGACCAAGAAGTTAGAGCAGACAACCCATGAAGGTACAAACGCACTTCGTACTTTTTTTGTCACCATACATGCTTCCCGCATGATCAGAGTCGCATAGACAATAGTCTTCCATGCGCGCCCTTGGGATAATAGTAACCCAGTGTATAGTGCCTTTAACGTATCGGAAGATACGTTTTAACCGCTTCAAGGTGGAGGTTTGGATCTTTTGGAAACGGGCCACTAAAGGCAGACACTGAAACAGTGGTATCGGCCTAACTTCGTTAGAGTATTATAACTACCTACATCCCTAATCTAGTGTGCTACCGACAGCAACCTTCTTCATCCTTCGTGAGTTTCACTTCCGTAGACATGGGATGTTTCATGGGCTTGACTCTTCGAGACCGAAACTTAAGCATCTCTGTAAATGTACTTAGTGAGTTAAGGAAGATACCATCTTCCATTTGTTTTATTTGTAGACCAAGGAAGAAATTTAATTCGCCCATCATGCTCATCTCAAACTCGTCATGCATGATTTTAGAAAAATCATCGCACAATTTAGGACAAGTTGAGCCGAATATAATGTCGTCGACATATATTTGAACAATAATGAGATGTGAATCGCGTTTCTTCGTGAAGAGTGTGTTATCAACCATTCCCATGGTATATTCATGTTTAATCAAGAATGCTTTTAGTCGATCATACCAAGTCTTAGGAGCTTGTTTAAGACCGTAAAGAGCTTTCTTGAGTCTATAAACATGATTCGGTTTTTCGAAATCAACGAATCTTGGAGGTTGTGCTACGTATACCTCCTCGTTGATAATATCATTTAGGAATGCACTTTTCACGTCCATTTGATATAGTTTAAAATCTAAGGCACAAGCATAGGCAAGGAGTATTCTAATAGATTCTAATCTAGCTATCGGTGCATAAGTTTCATCGTAATCTATTCCCTCTTGTTGATTGTAGCCTTGTGCTACTAATCTAGCCTTATTCCTAGTTATGACACCATTTTCGTTGAGTTTATTTCTAAATACCCACTTAGTTCCTATGATGGTTTGATTCTTAGGAGGAGGTACTAAATCCCATACTTCATTTGCGGTGAATTTATTTAACTCTTCTTGCATAGCAACTATCCAACTTTTATCCTTAGGTTCTACGGTTGTGACAACCGTAATTTTTACAGGTTAGTTTGACTAATATTTTCTAGTCGTTTAACTTTGTTTGGTGTGAATTAAGTGTTTTATGTGGTATATGTGTGAGATATATATGATATAGTTATGATAAGTAGGAATGTGGCACCAAATCCCTTTGCGTGTAAGGTTATTGAGATGATGTGAGTGGTGTTGAAGTTTGATAAGTTCATTTTTGAACACCTTTGTGGTGTAGAAATGAGTTGTGTAGTTTTGGTGTTTTGCGGTTTTGTGTAACGAGTCTTCGTTCAAGTATTTGAGCGTTGGTAAGTTACGAGAATGTTGTTTTCATGAGATATGTTTATAGAGTGTGTGAGATTCTATTTTTGGAAGGTTTGTTTTGAAAATGATTATTTTTCAGATTGTCGTAAAATTAAGGTTTATCGCGAAAGATGTTAGGTTTCGTTATGGGAATACATAAAATATGAAAAGTATGAGGTTTTGAGTGTAATAAATAAATTTAATAAAAAAAATAAAAAAATATATATATTAGGGGTGTTCGGCCGAATGGTCTAAAACAAGGAAAAAGGAAAATAAATTTGAGCCCAATTACAATTCTAACTTAAGGTAATTATCCACTAAATAATATAAATACAAAACCAAGACTCCCAAACTTTTTTTTTCTGCATATTGGTCGATCCCAAGAGAGGAGAAAAGGAAAAAAAATTAGGGTTTTGCTTTTGAAGCCAAAAATCAAGCTTAAGGTATACTTTTGATACTAGTTTTCATTCAATTAATTAGTTATTGTTATAATTCGTGTAATATAAATTATGATGGAGTTAGGCTTTATAAACTTCTTTAAATTTATTATGCAAAACATGTTAGGATCATTAATTGATAATAGTATGATGATTGGTTAAGGGAATTGAGCGTAAAACGCGTTAGTTTGCAAGTTAGGGTTTGGGCAGAATGTTAGGGTTGTAAAGATATGAGGTTATTTAATAGATGGTAATGAGTTAGATCACTAATTTTGACTCAAAATTATAGTTCAAAGAAAGAGCTTTCCAAAAAGTCTGACCACGACTGATTTCGAGGTAGGGAAGTTAGTCTTTTGATTTTTACGAGATAAGGTGTCAAAGCTGTTAAACCGGGACAGAATTTGGGTAAAAGTTTGATAGCGATTAGTGGGTGAAAAAGTGTTATTAAGGTTATCCCCTCTGGGAAAGTTGAGTTTTAGGTTATCTTAGACTCCCACGAAAAGGATTCGCGATAAAAAGTTGTAGAAGTATTTTTCTAAAATCAAAAATTTTTGGTGTGCGTTCAGATCCAAATCTGGATAGTTGACAAGTTTGATTTTCTTATGGGTATTTGTGTGTGTTATTAGACCATGGCCTTCTGGGATTAGCTTGTATGCTTATGAGAGCTTATATGATAACTTTTTGTCCAGCTACATTTTATGATCACAGTGAACTGGTTGCCTTAAGAGTGTATGTGTATCTTAAACCTATGAATCTCACCAACATTATGTTGATGTTTTAAGCATCATTTTCAGGTGAGCATTCTAAGGCCAAGGTTGAGAGCAGCAATTACGCGAGACTTAGTTGCTTTATGAAGACTTTATTTTATATTTGAATTTGACAATATTTGGATTTGTTTGTGTTAAGATTATGTTTTTCTTTTGGTACTTTCATATCTATTGAAGATACCTTTGGATTTTGATTTGGTTATTTTATCTTGGGGTATCGTTACGAAACTTCGTGTTTGTACTTTGCTATACTTATGTGCATTGTAGTATTTCTCTATTTAGACACCATGTGTTGTGATGATATCCATGGAGTTACACACTCGCGTTTCCGCCTTGGCGAGGTGTGACAGATTGGTATCAGAGCCTTGGTTATTGAGAATTAGGTGGTTTAACCTAGACTATAACCTAGGAGTCCCTCATATAGTTGCAGTTAGGACCTATGTGTATGTATAGTATCTTACATGTTTATTTTCCTAATATATGAGATGTTTATTTGAGTTTTTGGACGTCCGATGTTTCTCGATATTTAGTTTTGTATATGTCATTGTTTTAGTATGGCACCTCCTGCACGTAGCAAGTTTCGTTGGACTACCGTTGTCGCTACAGGTTGCAAGAGAGTTGGTAGGATGAAGCGGATCAACAGAAGGATCCTAGTTCCTGCTAGCATGCTTCCGTGTGCGATTGAAGAGAAGTTAACCTTAGAGAATGTGGATGGAAAGGAGATAGAAAGGTACGAGACGAATGTGGCCGATAAGGAACGCTTAACCACTAAGTACCCTGGAAAGTGTCCCCAATTCCTAGAATATGGGGGAGTGGTTTGGGCTAGACCCCGAGATGTGCATGCGTTTGTAGATCGTGGGGAGGATGAAGAGAGAAACCGCAGTGAGGGCTTTGCTAGTCATCCACTACCACAAATCGAGGGAAACAATAATGGATGGATAAGTGAAGGGGAAGAGTATGAGGAAGAGTATGAGGTGGACTTGGATCTAGAGTCTACGTCGACTAGTAGATTTAATCCCAACTGATTGATAGGGGCAAGTGCTAGGGTAGAGCATGAGCCATTGTGTTAGGAATACGATTTTTGTATAAGAAAGATTCGGTCACCCCAGATATGATTAAGCATTGTTTAGCTCGTAGTAGTTACATTAGTTAGTTATACGTAGTTTAGAATTAGATTAGTTCGCGGAAGAAGGACGGGTCTTTACCCACTGTATACCTGATCCGCAGCCCAAGTGGCACGCCCTAGTGGCAAAACCCATGTATATAAACCCCTCTCCATCCTTGGAGAGAGTAAGCCTTCTCTCATAATCTCATTTTCTTTTTTTTGGTTTTATCTCTAAGGCTTCACTTCTTTCTCTCTCTACTTTCTTTCTCTAGAATTTCTTTCTTTCTCTCTTGCTTGGAACGAACCAAAACCACATGATTATTCATGTTTGTGATGTTAACTAGTATTCTACAATTGGTATCAAGAGCCATGGTTACATCCTAGGGATCTTAGAACTTGTGGTTTATGGTTTGTTTTGGTTTCTACTAGTTTAGGGTGGTTTTGACTCATTTTGGTGCTCGTTTGTGGTGTTTCTTGTGATCTTTCTTGTACTTATAGGATTAGAAAGGTTTGATTCATCTAGTTTATCAGTTGTTTGGACCATATCTAGCGCTTGTGATTTGTACGAATGGGTTTTGGATGCTTTTCTTGCCAGCGGTTTGCTCCACGTTAAAGTGTTCTTCGCGGCGGTTAGTTTGGGTGTTTAGCGGTTAGTAATAGCGGTTAAGTACAAGTAGTGGAGCGAGCATTACGCTGTACGTTTGTACTGTGTTAGCGGTTTCCTTCCAGCGGTTAAGTTATTAGCGGTTACTATCGGTCAGCGGTTAAGTTCAGTGGTTACTGTACCAGCGGTTACTTTGTTCGCGGTTACCTCCAACAGCGGTTAATTCTCAACGGTTAACCATTGTAGCGGTTAAGTGCTAGTGGTTTAGTATTGGAGGTTATTTTGGTCACTACTGATTACTATATCAATGAGTAATCTAAATATGACAAACCCGTCACAGAATACTATTCCTGAGATTCTCAAACTGTATGATATGGTCGATGAACACAAGAAACCCAAGTCATTACAAATGACAAATGATCCTGATCTATGTGACAAGGATCCAGTAAGCTCAAACTTTCATGAGACAAAGATCAGTCTACCACCAGTGGCATACAACAATGCTAAGGACTGCCTCATTGAATGCTTTCTACAACTTCACTCACACCTCTCAGTGCTTTTAAAGGGAACTGAATTCGTAAGGGGATACAAACGTGCTTTTGCAACACTCTTCGGCCAAGATGTTCAGAATTTCACAGACACAATGATTCTTAACTTAGATCAGTTGCAACAACAACTTGACCAAGGAATACCTTCCAAAACTGGTTCCCTTGCAGCTCTTAGTGTACTCAACAAGCAACTCCAAATGTTCTTTGATTCTAAACTCAATCTTTAGTACGATCATTATAGTGAGATGACTAGAAGCTGTTTTGCTAAACACACGAAAATTGAGGTTGACACGTTGATGAGTGTGCAAATACTCATCATTTTTGTCACATTTAGACTGCAAATACATCTGAAAACACACAGAAATACCACAAAATACATAAAATATCTTTGAATTGTGTTTTTATGTGTTTCAGATACAAAAGGATTGAAAACTGATGAAAAACAGTCAAGTTTGCATAATTGGCAGTTTCAGTCCCTAGACTTTCATAAAATGGCAAAACTAGTCCCTGGTTATTCAAAACATGAAAAATATCATCAAAGGTCCTTTGGGATTCACAAGTTGTCAAAAGAAGTCCTTTAAAGTTAAAAATTGCAAAATGACAACTTTGGTCCCTCAAGTTTGAAAAATGGCAAAATAGGCCCCTAAACTTTCACACTTTGGCAAAACCAGTCCTTGAGGGTTTAAAATGAACAAAAAGTCAATATTAGTCTATGGGAAATCAAACTTATTCATTTTTAGTCCCTGGATAAAAGTTTTCACAAATTGGCAGAAAAGGCCCCTCAAGTTTCAAATTTGGCAAGAATGGTCCCTGGGTATTTAAAAATTGGAAAATATCAAAAATTACCCTTGTACTTTTCTTGTATGGCATAATTGGTCCCTATGATAACTTTTGGAAATTTATAGTTTCAACCCTTCACAAATTCAGAAAATACATAATAGGTCCTTGGGCTTACTTATACAAACCAAACTANGTTCATTGTGGAAAGAGCACAACTTAGCCACTTGGATAATGAAACAGTGAAGGAAACCCTGGTACAGTCATATGATGGTGTTGATGATTCGGGTAATGCTTTGAATGATGGGTTAAGTGTTAAGGTGAATGAAGAATCAGCAAATGATATGATTGACAATATCACCAGTTCAGTGACACCAGTGACCAATACTGATTCTAGATGTATCAATGAACAAAGGTCAAGTGCGGAGGTACCCTCGATTGTTCAACATAATGTGCTCACTAATGAACGGGAGCATTCTGATCAAATCAAACTCGCTTATGACTCAAATTTACTTAAAAAGACTGATAGCAATACCAAGTCTAACTCAAGAAATATGAGACATAAAGGAGGAGATGGTGATCATGATGCTGTACGTGATAAAATATTAAGTTCTACGTCAACAGCTGATGTTTTTAAATCAAAAGATATGGTTGATAAAGAAACTTTTAATGAACTCTTAAAAAGGTGTTTGCAACTTGAAAAACACTGCATTTCTCTCGAAATTGCATTGCAGCAAAAGGAAGAAAGTCTTCAGTATAATCAACCATGCACAAATCAGGAACTTCCTGACATTCTTGAATACTTTATGATTAATGATTTGAAAACTCAGTTGGAAACCAAGAACTTAATAATAAAAAATCTGAAAAGCGTATTAATGATCTGAGTGATATGTGTAATGATGTTAATGCTAAACTTGTCAACTATGAGATTGTTAAGTTGTTTTGAGTCCAAAATGGCTAAATCACTGTTGGATAATGAATCTTTGAGAACTAAAAGTGATAATCTGAATGAGTACCTTAAAAGTAAAAGTACTAAGAGTAATGTTCAAACAAACTCTTGGTCTAATAAATATGATAAGTTCAAAGCACAACTTCAGGAAGTAGGCTTCACTGTCACATCTATTAATCATGAGCCTGGAGTATCCACAGTGGATAATGGAAACACTAAGTATACAAAACCATCAGTCTTGGGGAAACCAGTTTTACAAAGTAAACGAAATCCATCAGCTACTAGGCAACCTAGTGCATTTAGGTCTGAAAGAGCAAAGTTTTCAAAAACCCGGTTTGCCTCCCAAGTTGATGAGAAAATTGTGCGTTCTATTTCTGCCTATAAGCCAAATGATTCTCTTTCGCCTGCACCTAGCTCCCTTAAGATCAGTACTGAATCAGTGGTAAAGCCATCCATCATAATTGTAGACTCGTATGAACGGTATAAGTACAGAGATCTAAAAAGGGCTAGAAAAAGAGCTCAACTGCATAAGGATGGAATCCTTGGATCGCAACCTCCTGCTTCAGTAAAGAATTCTTCTAAGTCTCAACAAGCTAACCCTAGGATAAATAGTTTGTCATCTTCTATGCATAAGAAGCTTAAGGATTCTAGATCTTGTCTAAAGTGGATTCCTACCGGTAGAATTTTTTATACACAATGGGCTTAAGTGGATACCAACCAGTAAGGAATTAACTAATGTCAATCCCATGGTCAGCCGAAAAACCTCTAAGAGTTTGGATGCTATTGTCACTAACCCATATACATGCTGTCAAGTTTGTAATAATGCAGGTTGTTCTCACTCAAGTGGAATATTTTTTCACCATGACCACATAAGAAGGCACAAAACATGGAAGCCAAAGCCACGCAAATCTCCAATGATGGGAGATTTGGCTACTCACCCGTTATGCTTCTCTTTCTATGACTTCTGAGGATCTTTACTCAGGACTCGTACTTTCTCTGATTTTTCCTTCTTCAATCAATGCTTCCAGATTTTTTTCTTTCCTTTAAAAAATTCAGATCATTGATTGAGGGGGAGAATGGTTGTTATACTTGCTTGATGTTTGATTAGTTTGCCTTAATTGCTTCTCATGGTTGACTTAATTGTGTTTGTTTTCACTCTGTGTTATTGCTATGTGCTATAGTTTAGTTGGTTGTATTAACATAAGGACTTATTTTGATTATTTGGGAATTTGTCCAGCGGATTGTATAGTTGAGGGACTGTTTTTGTAGATTGTTGAAACTTGTCATAGGAGTATTTAAGGGCAGCGGGTACTTCTCACTCTCCCATTCTTTCTAAAATCTCTTCTTCCAAACCGCCGCTACTTATTCTCTTGACTTCACATCTCATTTTTTTTCTTTCTGATTAATATCGACTTAGGTACATTTTTAGTGTGATGTTTATGTTTTTGCTTTCCTTAGTCTTGACCATTGTGTCTCGTACCTGCTCGTCTTCCCCATTCGATCCTAGTCTACTTTTTAGGTGTATTTGGTCAATGTGCTATTTGTTGGGTGTTATATGTGGTTGGACAAGTTTATGGTGTATCTTGATAATGTTCATGAATATTGTTTATGTTGTTGGACTGATCTGCTTTAGTTGTTGGTTTATCTGGGCTCGTTTTAGTTCGTTGTTCTTGGTGTCTGTTACTTTGTTCTTGATAGCGGTTTCTTTTATTCTTGGTAGCGGTTTATGTTTGAGTCATTCTTGTTAGCGGATAAATTGTTGGCGGATAGATCAGTAGCGGATAGATCATTAGCGGTTAGTTTAGCAGCGGTTAGATTAGCAGCAGATAGATTAGCAGCGGTTAGATTAGCAGCGGTTAGATTAGCAGCGGTTAGATTAGCAACTGTTAGATTTGCAGCGGTTAGTTTAACAGCGGTTAGTCTGACGGCGGTTAGTTTTTCGGCAGTTACTTTTACTGCGGTTAGTTTAACGGCGGTTAGCTTTCAGCGGTTAGTTTTTCTGCTGTTTGTTTAATTAGCGGTTTGTTTCCCCAGCTGTTTGCCCTATTAGTCAGCTGTATAATTTCAATATATCCTAACAGGTTATGTGTGCCCTGGTGTGTGCACTCGCTTGTTATCCGCCTTATTGGGGACTTGCCGTGTATATGTGTCTATCCTATGCATGCTCTAACCATCTCATCTACCTTGGTTCTGTGGTTTTATCATTGGTTTGTGCAGGATAAAAAGAGTGACTCATACATGGATCCTCAGCCACTCAACTAAGCTGTCCTCGAAGGGTATGAAGTACTTCCATAATAGTGCTGTTAGTTTTGGGTCTCACACCCTCAACTGCAGACAACTGATTACCAGGGCTGCCTCCATGGCTAGAACTCTCTTTTTAGCCCTGGTTTTTTCCTGGGATTTGGATCCCATTATACCACCACCCCACTTCATCCTGTACTCTTCATACTTGTCAAGAGTCTTGGTGAACTGGTTATATACTTTTGACCGGCTTCCAGATCTGTGGAGATCCTTACTTGATGGTAATGCTCTACTTATGCCAAACTGCTTCGGCCTGCTCTCAAACAACGGGTTCACCACCTTCTCCGTCCTCTTCTTGGTAGCAAACTTCTCTGAGATTAGTTGCACAAGCACAGTGACAGGACGCTACAGATGGACAATTTTGCACTTGATTCACTAAGTGGTTGTATAACCAGTCTTATCTATCAAGCCTGGAATTTATACTAACCATTGGTCGGATCATGACTAGTAGCTGAACCTTGTATCCTCAAAGGCCTTGTAAAGATGACTACATGCTTCTCCAATGATCGAGATGCTTCTACAATCTGGATTTTTGCTATCACCTTGCTTTTATTTTTTTTGGTGATGTAATATTACAATGTGATTAACTCCTAATATTTTGTTATATATATTAAGATTAAGGTGTTGTATATTCCTCACTATGTGCAAAATTTAAAGGGTGAATCTGCTGCATGATTGATTGTTCCATTATTCACATGCTCAATCAAAAATTGCAAACCTTTATTCAATTACTGAGAGGGAGAAGTATATACATTCTACCTAATGATTGATGGACATTTGACTCTTCTCAGATGCCTAATGCTGCATTTACTGAGAATGACCGGGATGTTTGTTTAATGTACACTTCCATACTTCTACGAATGATGCAGCAGTTTGAAGTATTTGTCGGACTACTCACGAAACCCAATCACCAGTTACTCTTCAAGGTGTTGATGATGAATATCATGATTATGAAGCTGCACATGAATAATGATCCGTCTTCTGGTATCTCTTTTCCAAAACCGGACTCTGAAGAATCTCCTTCTTCACTGATTATTGTCTCTTCTAAGGTGCACTCGGTAAATCAACCACAAGTATATTGAGTATAATGTCGGATACGCATTTGGAAATGGAATGTATATGATCACAAGAGTTCACTTGTTATTGGTTTTTGAGAATGAAGTGAAATTTTACGGGTATGTGTGCTTAGTGTCTTCGGGATTCTTGTTCGAGCCTTTAATCTCTACATTGACAATGACTTGGGTATCTAGTTATTTTGGTAAATCTTATCTTCTATTGCCACAAAATAACTATCACATTCAGTGTCACAACTCACACAAAGTTGTCGGTACTCAAGAGGTGGTGTACATCTTATACTCACTGGTTGGATTGTTGAAGAGTATAGAATACTTAGGGATTCAATGGATGAAGTCTCTACACCGATCTTTTTCATACCATAGTACAAGCTTTAGTCACAAAAACAGGGAATTCTACCTCGTTTTCAAATTGGGAATATCGGGCTTACTTCACAATGTGGTCATAGCAACAGCCGACTAAAGATAAGGGTTGATATTGATAGTCAGAGAACTTTACCGAAGCAGTTGATTCTCACAGGATACATCTATGCATGTGTTGTTCTTCGCTCAAAGTTTCAAGATTGATGTGAGATACTGTGTCTGATGATAAAAGAGGTACAAGTGGGCGTCAAGTTTTTGTGATCCATAGAATGAGACTGATTGCATCATTTCACATGCTTGGGGGATGTGATCTCTGAAAATTTGTGTGATCCATAGAATGAAAATTTTCTTTTCGCATTACTTCAACCTCTTAACTAGAAGAAAGATGAGAAGAACTATTCAAGCGTAAGATGATACTTTCTGGCTTAGCTACCAAAGTAATATTATGAAAAGGCCAAGATTCGACGAGTTGGTAGTGTCTAGTGATTTGTTATCAACCCGTATACTTCAACCTCTTAACTGGAAGAAAGATGAGAAGAACTATTCAAGCGTAAGATGATATTTTCTGGCTTAGCTACCAAAGTAATATTATGAAAAGGCCAAGATTCGACGATTTGGTAGTGTCTAGTGATTTGTTATCAACCCGTACTTGGTGAAGTGTTGTGTCTTGACTCGTCTCGATTAGTCTAATTGTAATTTGACGTTGTAAGTTTAATACTTACAATTTGACTTATTATGATCGGATCAATTGTGACTTGACTCGTCACAACCTGACACCTAGTGCAAATTGTGACATATCCAAGTTCTCACCCAAAGTCTAACTCACGCATTACATCTTTCGGTTTCTTTTGTTGACTTTAGTAAAATCCCGAGAGAGAATCGATCTCTCGGTTTAAGTCACAAGAGCTGTAAAATCCCGATCAAGATAATTTCATGACATCTACAGCTTCAGGAACTTCAAAGGGGTTGGGGGTGGAAGTTTAAGAGGTGTTGATCATTGTCTTCTTCAACGAACCAAATAATTCTCAATTGGTACTTATGACAACATCCTGTTAAATCTATCAGTAATTGATCAGGACTCTAGAATNTCATGACATCTACAGCTTCAGGAACTTCAAAAGGGTTGGGGGTGGAAGTTTAAGAGGTGTTGATCATTGTCTTCTTCAACGAACCAAATAATTCTCAATTGGTACTTATGACAACATCCTGTTAAATCTATCAGTAATTGATCAGGACTCTAGAATTTCATGAATGAGTTTATCAGGACGGTTAGATTCGGATACTACCAGGTTGACACTACTATGCGTTATGAAAATTGGGTCGTTAGTGGTTGTGTAATTTCTAAGAAAAGTGGATGGTGTTGATCTTCTTCAAGGCAAACGTGTCACTACTTTGTACACCATCTCTATCTGTTCAACTAGTCAACTGCGCTACCGAAAGAAGCATGCCCACAAACCCAATACTGTCAACCTCTTCATAGTAGCTCTTCATAACCTACAAAATGACTACCAAGATCTGGAAAGGTTAAAAGCTAAAGCGATTGTTGAAATAATTGGTGGTTATGCTTCAGATCATAAGGGATGCCGAATCTACGACATGTGAACCCGACAAATCTTGGAATTCGTTCACACCATATTCTATGAGCTGCCTGAGCAAATGACTTCTGCACACCTCAGTGTAGGACCCGCTTCTAAACTTGTGTCTTCTGAATCAACCAGTTCAGTTATTGTATCCCACTCCTGCATGTACCTTATGTACCATCTACAGATAAGAATTTGGAGATCTTGGCTAATCAAGTGGTTGATGAATACAATCTCCTTCTGTACATCAAGGTACTGCAGTCGATAATTCGTTTGAAGTAAATCCATCTGCTCCACCTGATGCTGCTCCTTTCAAAAACACATTTGCTCCTGTATCTTCTTCTAAAGCTTCTTCTTCAGGAGATCTCAACACAAGCACATCAGTGTCCTAACTACAACCACATGATCTTTACTATAAGGGGAATTCTACTCAACCTGTGTCCACTCGAAGGCATCTGGACACACTTGCCGTATGGTGCTTTTATAATTCCATACAATTCTATCGTATCTAAGTATGGGAATTGGCACCATCTCCTAACTGTACAATGATTAGTGCTATTAGATGGATCCTAAAGTGAAATCTGATGAGCATGATGACGTTCTGTGCACAAGGCAAGGGTTGCTGCTAAGGGTTATCATCAAAAGAAAGACATTGGTTTTGAGGAATCGTTCACTCAGAATGTTTCTATCAAAGTTATCAGAATGTTTCTCGCCAATGCTGCAATTCAGGCAAATGGATTCTCCAGTAATGTGGTGGAACTTCACTTCACAAGGACAAAGTTTCAACTGGCAGATTTCTTCACTAAAGCACTCCCTGGAGAACGGTTTCGATTTATTCTCTAGTAACTTGATTTGAAGAGCCTCATGACAGCATCACTCAAAAGTCTTCAGCAAGGGAATGAGGAGTAATGGATTCGCTTCAAATATCCTTTTATACTTTATAATACTCAGAAAAGCAAAATACAAAAATATAAAACCTACAAAACCCATAAAAATCAGAAAAATAGAAAATACCAAAAATAGCTTGTTTCTTTGGCATGTCTTCTTGCATCGTAAGAAGTTCTAAATGTTTTCAAAACATGCCTATATGGTTTGCTATTACTTCAGATAGCAACCCGGTTTTCAAAATCCGTGTAAAAACACGTTATCATGTTTTCACTGTGTGCGGATTATCCGAAAAGTTGTACGCTTCAGTGCAGCCTTTCTAGTAAAAGAAGAGAAGTCTTCTTTTCCCAAAATCTCTTTCTTCTAAAAATTCTTCAAAAGAGATTTTGTGGTGTACAAGGTGGCCATTGGTCTTAAATTTTCTCGTATACGTTACCACTCACATTAATGGCTACTAAACGTTAAAATGGAAAAACGGGTCATTAATTGAGGGGGAGCGTATGTGCTCAAAATTTCTGCACCTTTAAAAACTTTGTGCACCAGCCACAGTGAAAACTCAAAAAGTGTCTCATAATCAGTAAACATTTAAAATTTTGCCACATGTCTCTCCAAAGCTTTTTCGAAAATCATTTAAATCAATTGGGATCACAAAATCTCAAAAGATTTGAAATTTTATGATCGGGGGAGAGAATGTGATTTAAATATAAAAACTGATTTAAAAGTGATGTTTTTGGACTCATAAAGAATGTTTGTGGACTTTCGAGAACGCTCCCTTATGTGCTAAAATGTTAAAGATTTTGGATTTTAATCAAAGCACATATTAAGGGGGAGCAAGTGATTAAATGTGATGTTTTTGGACTTATAAAGATGTTTTGGACTCAAAAGATCGCTCCCTTATGTGCTAAAATTTTAAAAGATTTTGGAGTATGAACAAAGCACATATTGAGGGGGAGCAAGTGATTTAAAATGATGAATAAATGATCTCTTTTGCAAGCTCACCCGTATGTGCCAAAGTTTTTCAAAATTGATTCAATCAATGTGCACATATTGAGGGGGAGCAAGTGGCTAAGAGTCTTTCGCGGGTTTTTACAAATTCAAGTAAAAACCGTGAATTGCTTATGACTCAGAATTTGACTCATGAATTGACGAAACATGAAAAGTCGTGAATCGAAAAGACTAGTCCTGGCCGGGTAATAATTTCAAGCTGGTCTAACCAGTGATGTAAACGTGTCTCGAAGAGGACTGGTCAAAGTAGATAGTACCGTTTCGAGAAACTCTTCTTAGATATATACTTTGACGGGTCTAACTTCCTTTTTAAGGAATGTTAACAACTTCAAGTTAGTTATTAGGGCTAGTCATCACCTAAAAGCTGATAATGGATCCCTTTAACTAAGTAACGTAAACGTGTCCCTCGGGTATATGTCTATTAAGAGCCGATCAATTCAAATAAGTGCAACTCACCCCGACATGTGCAAATTTCTTTCTACCTATGAGCACATGTTAAGGGGGAGCATTTGAAAAGTGATAAAACTCTCAAAGTGTTAACAAAATGTGTTTCCTTATCATAAACACTTTGAGAGAATTTTCAATGATTTTGGTAATATGGCGAATGTGGAAAAATACTAAAAGACCGACCACTTTAATTTAATGCATGGAGTTATAAGGATGGTTAGGTTAGGTATATGTTCCCATGATCCACCAGAACCGGAGGGATCTTCCCAGGGACAATCCAATAGATAGATTAGAAATCCTTAGGAATGATTGAAAAAAAAAAGGAGAAAAGTGAGAAAGGGAAAAGTGCTGACTGAGACTGAGCTAGGACTGGAACAAACCCAACAAGGCTCTAGTAAATGAAGTCTCGGTAAGCACTGAAGGGGTTGAAGAATTAAAAAGAAATGAAATGAGAAAGGGTGAAAAGAAATAGCCCTCCAATTATTCAACCTTAGGGCAGAAACCGGGTTCAATTCATATGCTACTGATTGTTACCAAGGTAACATCGGTATTGAAGATAAAGACGTCATGGACCCAGTGACGCACTGCACTAAACCTCCCAGCCACTCAAGTTCTCTTAAAAGAGCTTGTTTCATTCTCACGGGGAACCGGTGTAAACTATCGACTAGTCTCTTAGAGCTAGTTGATATTGAAACAGGAGACCCCTCCCTAGTCTCCGAATAGGATAACCAATGTGCACTTATCGAGTCTAGAGCCAAGAGATGCATCAAAAGATCTCATAGGAACACTTGATACTTCTACACTGGTTGTTCAACATTAAGGACACCAGTTGTAATATTTTGAGTCCTACGCAGATCTTAGCAATCTGCCAAGAACACTTATGAGGGAATATACATAAGTATTTCCCAGTGATTGAGTGGAAACTCCTGCCAGGGTCAACATCAAACAGCCCTGACAGCAGGTCACTTCGGTAATCTCTTGTGGGTTACGCTTAGTGTGTACGGTGGTGTTCCAAAAGGTCTACAGTCGTGGGGTGATCTCCAGCGACTCACCTAATCGTTGGTGTACTTCGGTATGTCAGTGAAAGCCCTTTCGGGGGCATCCGATTAGGAACGGCCTTGGTAAGGATTAGAGAAAGTCTTCACACTATGCTGTTGACGATCTCGAAGTCCGAACTTGTAAGTGCCGGTATGTTTATTACTAACCAAGTTTTATGCAGCTCAACATACCAAACTTACCATGTTCACCACCATCACTCTAGTTCCACATGCTCATACCAACATCTAAAAGGAGACGTCAGAACTGTTCAACCGGGAAGATCTACTCAACAAAGATGTATGGGCATGTTGGAAAGGCGTAATCACACCAAAGACAAAGAAGTTGACGATTGATGCCGATTGCTGAAAAGATGCAGATTCATCATCTCATGCTTACACTTCAACATCATAACTCAAGATATCATGATCAAGGAATGGGCTTCGACTATGCTTCCACAACTCTGATGCAGAAGATCATGATCCAGAAAAGTGTAAGCATGACATCACAAAGACAATCACAACATCACAAAGAGACACATACACTCAAAGATGACTTGAAGCTAATTATATGGATGAAGAGCGAAGAACAAAGTCAAAAGATCATCATATACATCAAGGAAGTCATCTTGAGTCGATTATCAATGAAGAATCAACAACTACGAGCTACAAAAGAATCTACAAAGATCTCAATGCAAGAATTCAAGAATAAAGAACAAAAGGGTGACCTCTCTTAGGGGGAGATTGTTAGGAATACGATTTTTGTATAAGAAAGATTCGGTCACCCCAGATATGATTAAGCATTGTTTAGCTCGTAGTAGTTACATTAGTTAGTTATACGTAGTTTAGAATTAGATTAGTTCGCGGAAGAAGGACGGGTCTTTACCCACTGTATACCTGATCCGCAGCCCAAGTGGCACGCCCTAGTGGCAAAACCCATGTATATAAACCCCTCTCCATCCTTGGAGAGGGTAAGCCTTCTCTCATAATCTCATTTTCTTTTTTTTGGTTTTCTCTCTAAGGCTTCACTTCTTTCTCTCTCTACTTTCTCTCTCTAGAATTTCTTTCTTTCTCTCTTGCTTGGAACGAACCAAAACCACATGATTATTCATGTGTGTGATGTTAACTAGTATTCTACACATTGTGCGACGTCTTATGTTTTGTGTCATGATTTGAAAATTCTTATATTGTCTTTTTTCGTCTAGAGCCATGTTGGAGCACGATTACTCTTGAGTATTGTATCGATCTTATCCGAGTGTTTTGATTATAGGGTTTATGTGATTATTGGAATTGTTCCATGTGAGATGATTGTTTGCATGAAGTGTTGTCATAGGAGGGCGTACACTTGTGAAAGGGAGCATAGATAATTATGGTGGCCAACATAATTATACATGTGTCACAGCACAAGTGGACTTGCAAGTATGATAGCATAGATTGTGATGTTTATTACGTGCTATGTGGTATATATGTGCGTTATCATTAAGATGTGTGGTTTGGAAGTAAGTATGCGTGTTGAATATGCTTTATAACTATGATCGTGAACATAATTATAAGGGTATCACACCCGTGGACTTGTAACCATGATTACATTGATTGATGTTTGTTGTTATATGTTATGGTAGATGTTATGTGATATCATGTTGATGATGGATGTATGGTTAGAGAAGTGTTCTCTTAACCATATGGGCAGTGGTTATATGTTGAGGTGTAGGTGGTAAGATTCCATTCTACCTATCATATGCTGATACCTCAATTATCGGTTGGTACTAATGTGGTGACATTAAGTTGATTCGTTTGCTAGACTCTCCGTTTGTATATCTAATTCTCTGGATGGCATCCCTATTCGCACCATGATGGTACAGATGCCATATTCTTCCTATTCGGTGTCGTGATTGATATNGCAAAACCCATGTATATAAACCCCTCTCCATCCTTGGAGAGGGTAAGCCTTCTCTCATAATCTCATTTCTTTTTTTTTGGTTTTCTCTCTAAGGCTTCACTTCTTTCTCTCTCTACTTTCTCTCTCTAGAATTTCTTTCTTTCTCTCTTGCTTGGAACGAACCAAAACCACATGATTATTCATGTATGTGATATTATCTAGTGTTCTACAAAATTATTAGAAATACTAAATGAATAGTAATAATTATGAAATTTTTTATACACATACTTTATAGTGACAGGAACTTAGGAAAAATATAAGAGTGGTAAAGAGCTTATAAATAAGCTAAAAAGGATAAATAAGCAAAAAGGAAAAGGTTTACTATAAATAAAAGAGAGGAAAACTAAAACACTAAGAATAGCCTAGTCCAGATGGTGCTTGGCCTCAATTTGATTTTACACCAGGGAACCAAGAGGTCCAAGGTTCGAATCCCACAAGGTCCCTTTTTCTGTTTTTATTTTTCTTTTCGATTTTTCTTTTTACAAAAACACTTAAACAACACTAATAAGCAATTTTAACAAAAACAACTTTTTCAAAAAGCTTAAATAAGCTACGTGAGAGATTTTACACCAACAGTAGGCCAAAATAGCTTGAAATGAAATTTAGACTTGCAAAAGCTATCAATAAGCTAAACAACTGAACCTTAAAAGTGGAATAAGCTAGAAACAGCTAAGATACACTTAGAATAAGCTGGAACAAGAAGAAAAGCACATTGAATAAGCTAAAAAGCAGAAAAAGCAAATCCAAATCCAACTGAAAACCAAACAGGCCAAATAGGCACTTTGCAGGCTTGATTAAACTTATCAAATAAGCTCAAAAGAACAAGATAAGCCTGGATTTAGACAACTAGTACTACTAGCTTCCCAAAAATACCAAAAGCTTAGAGAAAAGCTCACTGACAAGCTTACTAGGATCTTATGAACAACCCCTTGTGTACACTGATGAATCAGTGTGGGGACTTTGATCAGGCAACTAGTAGGCTCAAAATAAGCACACCTATAAGCAGTAAAATGCAAACAAGGACTAGATACTACAACTCAGGAATATGGGCTTCTCAAAACATCCAAGATCAAGCAACAAGCTCAAGAATTGAGCTTGTTATGCATTGGGAAAATGGTTCAGTAGGCCAAAAACCAAAGTGAGTTTTGAAATAAGCAGTATGCACAATGACCACACAAGCTAATACCAAGATAAACATAAATCTATACAAACCCCAAATAACATAAATAGGCTAAACACAACAACCAAGAAGCTAGGATCAAGCAGAAACAACAAATCAATAAGCTTAATGCTTACTGATTTCTTAGCAGATACAGGCCAAATGGGTGACTAGAAGGGTAAAAATAAGCAAGTAAATAAGCACTTAAGGGCAAACAAAGGATGAATCAAACAAGTTAGCACTACTGTCTACACAGAGCAACAAGAATCAAGCAAATTGCTCAACAAATGAGCAAGATATGGTTAAAAGAAAATGGGCCAGTGGGGCAAAAGCTTGGGTGCAGGGCATGTATATGATCAAACAGACAACTTTGAATAAGCTTTTCAATATGCAAATAAGTATCACAGTCCAATTTTCTTGTTGATACAGGTAAACAAGCAACCAATCTCCACAGAAAAGCAATAATCACTTAATCCCTAACTCTATTAAACCCTACAAGTGATCAAGAAATCTGTCCTATTTTACCAGACTTGAACTTTTGACTTTTTTCACTTTTTTGTGAATGTTGACTTTGGTGAGATTCTAAGAGTCCTAGATTATTAATTATCTTATGTTAACTTAATATGAGACTACTTCAAGTAAACTTAACAAGTTTTAAACTAAAATACTATGCTACCCTAATCTCTAAACAGTTAAGCTAATATGAGATTTGAAAGAGAATTTTGACTTTTCTCTGAAGAACCACTGGATTTTAAGCTTTGACTGTGTTAACTTAATGGAACATGTCTAAGCAAAGAACATCAACTAAAAACTTCTAGAACACAAACATTTCCCCTGAACCAAACACCTCCTTAAAGATCACTTGTCTTGACTTTTTCAAAGATTTTCATTGATTTAATCCATAATTCCAGTCCACAAGGTCATAATATGATAGATTAAGTTCATTGAAGCATCAAAATCCATAAATCAAAAAAAATGCCATTTTACCAGTTAGGATAAAAATGTTATGAAATCTTAACTAAAGACTGAACTTATGAACTAAAACCTATCTAATCAGCAATAATAAGCCAGAATAAGCACAAACAAACAACAAATAGCAATTATAACTACCAATTACAAATTATGCAAAGATTATACTAAAAACTTAAAAATTAGAGACAAGACTGTGAAACCTTTACCACTAGCTAAACTAGGGTATCTTGAAACTGCTGCAAGCTCCTAGCTTATCAAAGATAAGCTAGGTATAAGTTCACCTTGCTATTCCAAAACTAGCAACTTCCAAAAGCTTCCTGTCCATATGCATAGGTACCCTGTGGTCATTTTGTTTCTGATTTTATTCCCTTTTTATGATCTCTTATGTATTTTAAGAACTTCAGTGAGGTTATGAAAAGGTTGCAAGCAACAAATGAGCATGAACAAAGACTAGATATGTAAAGTTACATTAATTCGACATGAGTGAAAAATAAGCTAAAACTACACACTTCATTTCTGCTTCTTTCTTCTCTTTTAAAG
Source organism: Artemisia annua (assembly GCA_014162995.1). Lineage (NCBI taxonomy): Eukaryota > Viridiplantae > Streptophyta > Magnoliopsida > Asterales > Asteraceae > Artemisia > Artemisia annua. Next base: position 74,205 of record LBNU01014516.1, read on the forward strand.
ACTGAGTTAGGGTTAGGAGGTCCACTTGGCATATCCCAGCAATAATCTCAGCCATTGATTGGCTAGAATTCATCTTAGCCTTTAAAAGGTTTTGGCGGGAAAAAGTTATCACTGCCAATTGGCAGTTAACTTGGATAAGGGGGTGAAAATATGATTGGATCTTGTCCTTTTGTTGTTTGGAGGTGAGAATAAGGCAGGTGGTGGCAGTGATGGGTGTGGCAGGGATTTGCAGGGTGGCAGTGAACAAGTTGGGAGGGAGATGGTGAAGGGTTGACCGTTTGACCCTGGGGGAGTTATATAAACAGGGGTGGGCTTGTTTGTGTTTTGGGCTTGGAGTGAAATGGGCCTGGGGGTGTAATGGATTGGATTGGGTTGGGTAGTAATAAGGTGTAGAATTGGATTGGTGTTGGGGTTTAATAATAACAAAAGGGTCCGTTTGATGTTTAGCTTATATTAGCCCAAGGACCAATCTTGTAAAAACTAAAAATTCAGGGACCAAAACTGCCATGTTTCCAAAACTTATCCTAAGGACCAATATTGCCAATTTGTAATTCCACAAGGTCCTTTAAAGTTTTTCTTCCAAAGTTAAACACCCGAGGACTAATTTTGCCAAATTTCAAAGTTGAGGGGCCAATTTTGCCAATTCTTGAAAACTTGTAATCCAAGGGTTTAAATTATCATTCCTTGATTCCTGGGGGACCGTTGTTGACTTTTATTCAAAATAAATCTTCTAGGGACCAATTCTGACAATTCTTGAAAGTTGAGGGACTGATTTTGCCAATTCTGCAAACTTTGCTCATTTTTCATCTGTTTTCAATCCTTTTGTACCTGAAACACATAAAAATAAATCCAAGGATATTTGCAGTATTATCTGGTATATTTGTGTGTTTTCAGTTGTTTTTGTAGTTAAAATGGTACAAAAATTATGAGTATTTACACACTCATCAAGAGTACTTGTAATAATTTTCCTTTTAAGTCCGAATCGAGTTTGTGGGTGTTGGGGAGTGATGGTGAGGGTCATGGTTGTGTCTAGATTATGATTTGGTTATAAGTTTGATTTGTCTTGGTTGTGGTCTCGTTCTTCGTCTATCATCAGTTATGTTTTAATTTTGTTTACATTTTGTGTTGACTAAGGATGTATAAACTCAGGTCACACAAAAGTTATAGTAGTTTGGTTTTGGTCAAACTTTCTTCATCTTCTTCTTTTACTTTTGTGTCGGCCACAAATTCGATAACCAAGTTCAATGGAAAACCTATCGAATTTCTTTCCAAGAAATCCGAAAACAAAATCGATGAAACCTATTGAATTTCTTTCCAAGAAATTCGATGAAAGAAGGCTTTGTGATGCATTTCGATGAATACGGGTTTCTCCAACAAATTCGATAGATGAGGGTTTTTTACTTTTTCGACCTAGTTTTCCGACCACTTTTTGACCACTTTTCTACCACAAATTCCACGGTTTGGTACAAAAGTCACTAAAATATGAGTTATAAAACAAAAATCTTGGACTTAAAAGACCACATATTACCAGTTGTATAACACTGTGAATGAAAAGGCATAAGAGTTGTTTGACCATTTTGTTAATACAAATATCGTCCGAAAAACGTTATTTATATTTTACGATCTTTGCCGTATTTTGTTAACGACAAAATGTAAGTTCACTTTAGCAACAAAGTATAAATATAGTTAAAATCTTTTTTTACATATTGTCACAAGACCAATATTACACAAGTATAGCATTTGTTAGTTAACACTTATATTTTGCATTTGTTTAAAACATAAATAGTAAGTTTTATTACATCATGTATAGCATCATGATCCTTGGAAGATATGGTGAAGATATTGTTTAGATTGTTACTCAATGTATCTACGGAAGATTTGGAAATATCTTCGGAAGATTTGAAAGAGAAATATGGAGGATTGTGTGTCAGAGTTTGGCGGAACCAAACTCATACACAGACGGAACCAATCCTTTGGTTCCGTCCAATCCGTGGGCTGCTGAGGCAGTTTGCCTATAAATAGCAAGCCACTCCATGTTGTTTCTCATCACTTACAATCATACATTATCATACATACTCTCATTACTTACATCTAACATATTCATCTTTCATTTTGGTGAGATTCTTTTGTAGCAAGAAGATCACAAATTCATATCAAAGACATACAAGCATCAACGCAAAGTTGGAATACTTGTTTGTATAAAAATAGTGTGTGAACTTGTGTTGTTCATACTTTCATTGATTTTATCTATTCATTAGTGATCGGTTAGTATTTTAGTCCTCAAAATACATAGTGTGACGGGAGTGGTTGTGCCCTTGTAAAAGAACTCGACGTTTAGCTTTGTGTCGGTAATTGTGTGTAAGCGACGTGTAAGGTTTCTCCACCGGTGAAAGGAGCTTGTTGACTAGTAAGAGTAACTCTCGAGTTGGATACTCGGGGCGTGGAGTAGGGCAAGGAAAAAGAGTCCTTGTAGCCGAACCACGATAAACATTCGTGTTGTGGTTTGATTGTTTCTTACTCTTTACTTGCATATTACTTGTTACTTGTTAGTATTGATTGTTGATTACGCGTAAAGTTTTCAAAAGGAATTAAAGTTAAAAAGCAGTAAACTATTCAACCCCCTTCTAGTTTTCCACACATTTGATACACAAAACTTGTAAGATGACTGTTGTTACCACGATTGATGATAAAATAAAGTTTGGTTCGGTTACAACAGTTTTAACAGCAAAAAGAAAATGACATTTTTGACATGAAAAAATCCACAGAAATCAACCAATAATTAAAACATTGTGTCTGATGCCACTGTTGGGATCGATGTTGTGGTTGATTATGTGATTCGAGAGGTCGGGAATGAAAGAACTAAAATTTAGCCATTGTTAGTGAGAGAGCATATGGAGAGAAAGTAAAGATACTGTTTTATTGATAATAAGAAAGTGAAACCTTACACAACTAATCTTTACCCTCCTAGTGAAGTCTAGGAAGGTATATATAGGCCTGCATACACATGTCTTTAAATAATTGACGGTCTCAGTCCATGTTGTGCTTTACAGTATAACTATTGTAATACCAAATACGTTGTCACATTTTCATGTTAGGAGCGATTCTAACAAAGTAAAAAATTAAGAAAATTATATATGGAAACCATAAACTTTTATTATTATTTTCGTTATAACCCATAAACCATATTATTATTTTCATTTAGTTTAAATCATGTTTAGTCCCCAGATTCTTAAACTTTTATTGTTTTTTGTTTATAACTCATAAACGTTTTTTTATCACTACAACTGTCTGCCGCTATAAAATCCTGTTGATATGCATGGGTGCACATCTAGTTTAATGGAAAGTATTGAAGTTTATTGATCAATATTAGTTTTATCTTTTGATGGTAAAATAATTATATAGTAAACAATTTTCTTTGTTCTCGATAACCAAGAGTCCCGGTCTTGAACAACCAATGCAAACAAATCGAATTTAAGTTATATCCATCACTTACATTTAGAACAAACAATAAAACTTATAATAACTATATGATGTGACATATGGCAAGAAGGTGATAACAACGCTATAGCTTCTTGAATGTTTTAGGCAAGTTTGCTATCTAGGGGTTGAATGTCCATTTCGGTAATGGCTCCTAATGTATTTAGTTTTTAATATATAGCTCTATATTTATACACGTAATTGTTTGTCTTGTTATTTGGCTTTTGGTCCATCGATGTCAAAATATATAACTTTTACTACAATGAAATTTTATATTGTATTTAGGTAAAAATAAACAGCTGGCCTCGATGGACCCTAACCACGAGTTTTGGTATAACTGATAACCTAATCTGTACAAAAATAATATTTTTTACGTTAACAATTCATGAGTAGTATTTTGACAATTATTGGTATATTGAGTGCAAAACATATAAATAGAATGTAGAGAGTGGTAAATCTCTAGTTGATTTTATGATTAGCCATTTATAAAATTTCGAGTGGATCTACATGAGTACATCCAATATTTAAGAATCAACAAGTCATAATTCAATGAGGATTTGAATTGATAATAAAATAAAGTTAAAGTGCCTTAATTGAGTATGTTAGAAATAATAATTACACTGTTCGAGTATTTGAATGAAAGGTGAATACGAGTGATTCAAAAGCTCCTTTTTGGACTTTGGAAAAGTTTATCGGTGGATTATAATGAAAGCAAATTNGTTTTAGGCAAGTTTGCTATCTAGGGGTTGAATGTCCATTTCGGTAATGGCTCCTAATGTATTTAGTTTTTAATATATAGCTCTATATTTATACACGTAATTGTTTGTCTTGTTATTTGGCTTTTGGTCCATCGATGTCAAAATATATAACTTTTACTACAATGAAATTTTATATTGTATTTAGGTAAAAATAAACAGCTGGCCTCGATGGACCCTAACCACGAGTTTTGGTATAACTGATAACCTAATCTGTACAAAAATAATATTTTTTACGTTAACAATTCATGAGTAGTATTTTGACAATTATTGGTATATTGAGTGCAAAACATATAAATAGAATGTAGAGAGTGGTAAATCTCTAGTTGATTTTATGATTAGCCATTTATAAAATTTCGAGTGGATCTACATGACTACATGAGTACATCCAATATTTAAGAATCAACAAGTCATAATTCAATGAGGATTTGAATTGATAATAAAATAAAGTTAAAGTGCCTTAATTGAGTATGTTAGAAATAATAATTACACTGTTCGAGTATTTGAATGAAAGGTGAATACGAGTGATTCAAAAGCTCCTTTTTGGACTTTGGAAAAGTTTATCGGTGGATTATAATGAAAGCAAATTCGAACACTTTACAAAGAGGAGAAATTGAATAATCATTGTTGGAAACATAAACCAATAGTCGTATATTGCTCAACCCATGTAGTGCTATATATCCTATTCAGTATTTTAGTCAATTACCCTACAATCAAGCCTCAATTAGGGATTGTTTAAGTTAGAGGTATATACTGGACCGTATATGTACAGAGTATATAGGTCTTAATGAGTAATCACTCATTGCGTAAACTTAATAAAAATTATTTTGGTCACCAAAAAAGATACTAAGATGTGAAAAGTACCAAGGTAAGTAACTTATATGATCATCTTAATTACTTCACATGCAAGTTACTGAGAAAATGTGATGTAAAAATTGTAGGAAATCTAAAAGACGAAAGGCTCTTTACGTTAGTAATGATATGTTTTATTATATAAGAGATATATGAAATTTTACATGATAAACTCTCGTTATGTGAATACGAAGTAGTGTAAAGCTAGTTTGTGAACCATAAGACTAAATGATAAGTCATAATAATTCATCTTTGTTAAACGAACAACTATTTTCGTTAAAAATGTTATTGTTTTAGCATTATTTAATGCAACTTGTTCGCCTTTTAACTCTTTTTTTTATCATAAATCTTGAAATCTGGCTGTAGTAGACGCTGTACAAGTAAAAAGTTATATAAAAAGCTGGGTCTGCCATTGTTTTTATACGACTAACATTGGGCTTTTACATTTATGGGCTTGCCAACTCAAAAAAAATTAAATGTACCCCATGAAACAAATTTATATAATCCAATCCTTCAAAATAAAAGATAGGACGTTGCAATCAAGTAAGAATTTACGATTGTTAGTTTTCCTCAAGTAGTAAAATTATTTGACAAATAGGTTAGTATCTGATTTTTGTTGTATAAAAGCAGATTCATATGCTTCTTGATTTTTCTCTTAAACATTATTTTAACATATACTTTACTTAGACCATAAGTTCCACGAACAAGACATTAAACTTTAAAAAAAAAAAAAAAAAATTATATGGGAGAGACCCAGAACAAGTGATAAGAAGCTCTTTGTTGAAAAATATACGCTAATACTTAACAAATGTTTTCTAATACATCGTTAAACTAAAAGAGCTACTCTCACTACAAGAAAATAGGGCTATTGAGACCTTTCCGTAGGACCCTTTTTACTTAAGGGTCCTAATAATAGACTTATCAAGACGCGCTAGTTTTTTAGTCCTTTTACGATCAAATTAATGATACACTTAATAAATTGGTTCTATTATAAAATACTTTTAGGACCCTTATTTGCTAAGGTCTTATATAATAGATCTTAATAGGACACTTTACTTGTATGTCCTATTACATCGAGTATTATAGGACTTTTTTTCGTCGGGGTCCTATTAGAATAAAACCTAATAGGACACTCGATATGTAGGTCCTGTAACATTTAGTTTTATAGGACTTTTATCCATGAAAGTCCTATTTTGAGAGAAACTAATAAGTCACTTGATACATATGTCGTATTAAATTAAGCTTAATAGGACACTCAATATAAATGTGGTCCTATTACCGCTATATTGTCATGCTTTCAAATGTTACACTAAACAAAGATCGATAATCAAATATTTAGTGTAACGTGCGGAGCACATTGCTACATGTTATTTTTTGATACGAAAGTACATCCGGCTTTCTCATTACACAAAAAGTTTAAATTAAGATTCTTGGAAACACTTTTAACCTAAATGTGGACAACATAACCAATTTTGACCTATCAATATGTAGGGGTGTCAAAAATACATTAACCCGAATAACCCGACATGGCCCTAAAAAACTGTTCGATAAGGCTTGCCTTGTTCATAACCGTGCATGCATAAACATGCACACATATAGATCATAAATATATGTCGGATACATACAACATTCTCATACAAACTCACATATTGGTAGACGGAGAGAGATCCTTGTTATGGCTACTAAAAAATGTCAAAATTTTTTAGCTTTGATATTTGCAACATAACCGCTACTTCGGTAGCCGTTTTGGAATTTTTTTATAATTACCCTAAATGTTAACCCAACGTGATTCAAACTAAAATTCTTGTGAGACAATTGTGGTAGTGTTATTATTATGCCTTTTGGAGATAAACTAAAAACTAGGGGTGGAAATGAGCCGAGCAGAGCCCGAACCTGCCAGAGCTCGAGCTCGGCTCGTTTAAGTTTTAAAAGGCTCGAGCTTGAGCTCGGCTCATTTCGACCCTTAAATTTTAAGCTCGAGCTCAGCTAGTGGTATGTTGTATAGGCTCGAGCTCGGCTCGTTTGTACGATTTGGTCATGAAAAGTTAAAGCTTGGCTCGAACTCGGCTAATAATATATATTTATCGAGCTCGTTAATAAGGTCGAGCTCGGCTAGTATATATATTTAATACTTAAAATATCATAATTTCGTTTATGCTCGTTTAGGCTCGTGAGCCCAAACGAGCTTTTGATGCAGGTTTTACTGACCAGGTTTTAATATTTATAAAGTCTCGTTTACCGAAGGTCTACCTTTTACGCACTAACGGACAGTGTATCCGGTCGTGTGTGGTATAGCTAGTTGGTAAAGCCGAGGTCGTCCCAAGAGCTAAGGTGCGGAAATTATCTAAGTTCGTGTCACGTTTAAAGGGGGTTTTATAGATTAATTAAACTAATAAAAGTAAATAGCAAGAAAATAAAGTAAATAAAGGAGAATCAGTAGAGAGAAGTAGTGTTAACCTAATTACTACTCTTGTTATGATCATGACTAGTTTTCCTATAGGTGCATCCTATCATATCGTTCGGGGATTCAATATTCATTTCGGGTCAGATGGTCAAATTCACCTAGATCTATCTTATACCTTGTCCTATCCAAAACTATTGTAAAGCCTTGGGTTCATCGGTACGAAGACATAAGAGTCATTAAGCGCCTCTACTAACATGGACAAGACTAACGAATGCGGCATGGTCAGATCTTACACCCCTCTAGCTCCGTTAAGTGTCTAGCGTTGGTATGTGGTCCTAGGGTTAATTCGCACGTGTATGGTGATATTGCTATCACCAAGTCACATCCCTAGCGACTTGCTTCCTAGGGTTAATTCCACAAGTATCTAGAGAACAACCAACGCTAATCACTACGGGAACTAGAGTGTCCCAAGCCTCGCCATGAAAGTAAACAAACAATAGACAATAGATGCGTGGAAAACTAAATCAATAACATAACAATTTCATAACTAGGCTAACACCAAGAGGTGTTTAGCCACTCATGTTCATAGTTGCAGTAAAACAATATTGAATTAATACAAATCTAAGCATGAATCAAATACAAGAATAAGGAATGATAAAACTTATGATGGTTATGTGAATCCTCCCTTGGAAATGACTTGGATGTGGCTAGAACTTCGTTCTCCCTCCTTCCTGAGTTTCTCCCAACTTCTGTGTGGTGAAAAGTGATGGAGAATGGTATGGAAAACTCGGAATTAGGGCTGGTATTTATAGGCCCCAACTCTGTTACGGCGTAGATGATTTGAGTTGCTACGCCGTAACATTTGCAAATTGGTGTTACGCTGTAGCTTGATCAAGTGCTACAGGCGTAATGTCATGATGATAAGCTTCCTACGGCGTAGTAGATAAGGTAGCTACGCCGTAGCTTCTTCCTTGGCCTCGTTAGTTCTTCACTGCCTCAAATAAGATCCTACGTCGTAGCTTGGAGAGTTGCCTACTCCGTAGTGCCTTTTAGTGGACTTCTACGCCGTAGCCAATAGATGAGCTACGCCGTAGTCTTCATAAATTCTCCTTTACGGCGTAGATAGTAGAACTTCTACGCCATAGTCTTCGTAAAGCCTTGCTACGGCGTAGGTAGATGAACCTCTACGCCGTAGTGAGTGCAGAATCCATAATTTCCACATATTTGCTCCAAAGTCCTTCCATTTTCGCGTATGTTCGTTCTTTTACTCATCTTTACCCTGAAACCAAAATAGGAAGAAATAAGAGTATATATTCTTCATATAAGTAGAAAAGATAAGCATTTTAAGGGGGAAATTAACACTTAGATTGTGGGTAAATTTGATGTTATCAGCTTTGTATGTAAAGCTCGGGCTCAAGCTCGATTAATAAACGAGCTGCAACGAGCTCGAGCTCGTTTAGGCTCGGCTCGTTCGAGCTCTTTACCGATCCGATCCCGAGCTTTTCACGAGCGGTTCGGCTCATTTCCATCCCTATTAAAAACATATATATTGTTTATGTTAGATGACTAGGTCAGTTGGCCAAAGCTTAATTGTGGGCTTTAGATCATTAGGTTTAGGATTAGGATTGCTTGTTCATCAAATTATTCCTTTATTATAAATATACATGCAATCATCGTTACGTAATTATAACTAGATTAGCTGGCACAAGCCTAATTATGAGCTTTGGACCATTAGATTGGGCCAACCAACCTAGTCATCTAACAGTTTATACAAATAAACAACTAATCGAGATACTGATAGTGTTTTGAAACCAAACAATACCGGTTTGACTGGTTGAACTGGGAAACCATTGGTTGGAACCGGTCAACTAAAAGGAAAAAACCGGCAACTGTTTGAAAACCCGATCCTATTCCTAATTTGGTTTTTAAACCACAATCAATAATGGTGTATCAGACAATGTTTAGAGCACCAGGTATCGTGGCTCAAAATGACTTGAGTCAGTTTGCCACCTCAGCGCCACATTAGCAAATCACTAAACTCGCTCACACATCAAAATACCCCCATCCACCCACGCAAGTCAGTCCATTGGTTCAAGGATTGACACAAGCTCCACTCGGTGTCGTGGCTTGGTACTGGCGGCACCAAAACACAGTCCGTGTCAAAATGACGAGGACCTCACGCCATACCCGACACTCTTATAATATCACCAAATTTTACGAGAAAACCATCTACACACATACAAATTTATACACCTATTTATTTTTAAATTTTTTTTCTACATATGTTTTTTAATATTTTTGAGACTCAATTATTTATACTTTATAGATTTTATTCTTATTTTTAATTCTCTATTAATGAAATACCCATTATCCTTTATGAATTGTGATAGAGTGGTTTTAATTTTTTTTTAATCATTTCCCTCCTGCCTAAAATTTTATTTCCCGCTAGTTCCCTCCCATTTTTTAACTCCCTCCGAAAATGAGATCTAATCCATCATCTCCATTAGAACCTCCACGTCTCCATCTCTCACATATGCATCCGTCACACTTAATTGTTGCCCACTCTCACGCAACTGTTGCAAAAATTTATTAACAATTAAGAGACTTACCATTCATAAAGGTAATGAATCTTTGTCTAATTACAATGAAATTAATTTTATAATTGTTGATATGGGCTACAATTAATTGACAATTAATTGTATTTCGTGTTTTGTAGCCCAGATCATATGAAAGGGGTAATTTTTTATGTATTAACCTACATCAAAAAGGTATTGAATCTTCGTCTAATTACACATGAAGTGTGATTATGTGGGTGGTTAAAACAAAAATATAAGAGCCCTTTGTGAATATCACTTGAGATTGTACAAAACTTTTAATTTTTTTTGCTGACTATAGATATAGCATATAGAGTGGCTATTGCGGTTTTGATTTTATGATAGTTGGTGTTTTGATTTCAGTTTTTCAGTTGTTGTCTGTTTACCATCACTTTTGCTTGTATTATTACCATCGAAAATTCACTTAGTATATATATTGTTGATATATCTCTACAGCTTGTTCATCTTTGGTGTTGGGATCCACTTTGGTGAGGCATGTTTCACAAGAACAAATTGGTGTTTTGTTTATGGCATATCTTATTTATATGAGAAAATAATTCATGCTGTTTGGCTTTATCCTTTATAGAAGAACATCTACGCTGCGGTTGGAGTTATGAGAATTGGCAAGGTTACATTAGCTTTTGCAATGACATTGGCTTCTTTTTCATGTCTGACCGGACTCGTTCTTATATGAATTGGTGAGTGGTTTTTACTCATATCTTCAAGTTTAATGGAAGATCTAGTACATTTTATCTTTAATTTATGTGTGAAGACATGGATATATTTTACACCACTTTGTTGTTTTTTCATGGTGCAAAATGATTGGACTGACCGCACTCGTTGAGGTAGATTGAAGCTTAGTTGACCTGTTTACTTTCATTTTTCTAGCAAATGCTAATTTCTTTACTGAAATTTCACATTTCTTCAGTTCTGCATAGATGATAATGTGGCTTCTCGCAGTTGGTCTTTTCACATTTTAATTTTGTCACGGGTTGTCGCCTCTTTAACTTCACATAAAGATTCAATGTATCAGGCTCTTATATAGGTATTTATTTTTCAAAGATATGTGAGTGTGCGTATGTAATATTTTTGACTAACTGACAACCCATTAGTTATGATTGGGTCGATTCATGGTCTATTTGTGTTACTTGTTAGTTAAATTATATTAGTGGCTAGTAAATAGATGAAAACAGTGTGGGCTAATTTAATAAGAATGTCATCGCTTTGTTAAAGATAAACTCAGTTTACGTTTTTCGACAAGTCTCTTACAAACATTGAGCCAAAAGTAAAATTGCAACATTTTTTACAGTTAAATCTTGGAAAATACTACCAAACTACAACTTCATAAAACACACCCCACACATGGAAATTGAACAAAAAGTAATAACAAGGAAGTGAAAGTACTATGGTTTATCATTTTTACCTACGATGTGTATCAAGATTGACGTGTATTGTTGTTGCATAGCATAATAGGACATTGAAGTTGATATGGAGCAAATAACAACTGTTCCCCAAAGTGAACATCTAGTTTCTATATTTTTAATACTATCTGGTATGATAATACCCATGGGAAATTTTAAAAATTATCTGTGTAATTTTCAGATTCTGTAGATGGGGTGGGCCAAGTTGATGAGTGAAATCTCACTCTATCCCCTGTATCTGGTGAAGTTGATGGTTATCAAGAAGGGTAAGCATTGAAATAAATGCAGAACTGTTGTGTGCTGTTAGTTTTGCGGCATCTTCTCACACCCGTAATGTGCTATAAAATATATTTTTGGGGAGAGTGCTCCACCTGAGAGGCAAGTCTCTCTCGATAAGCTTTACCGTGTAGCTCTTTTGAGAAGCCATTTTGCTCACACCATTGTCAAAGCTCAAGAAAAAACCAATGGAATGGTATAATTTGACCTTATGCTTCATTTTATGCATGTTAGAGGTGGCAAAATGTGTGTGTTAAGTGGATTGGGAACATCTTTAGGTGAGATTGAGACTATACGATTTGGCCAATAATATTGGCTCGCCTAGCTACAGGAATAATCCATGGTAATGTCCTATCATTTTGGTAATGTTATTTTGGTAAACATGATATTACTTATGAAACCATGATTTTACCAACATTCGTTACTTATACTAGTATATGTATTTTTTTTTACCATAGGTGGATTCGGATCAAAAGGCAAGGATATCTTCAAAGACGTTCACTTGGGCAAACAATGCTATTTTTCTTATTTCATAGGAATTTTTGTACAATGACTTAGCTTACTATTCTTCCTTATGTAGAATTGTTAGATCATTTCTTCTGAATGACAATATATGTTGTATAAATATGTTGCAACTTTTGTATAGTAAGTGATTAATTTGAATGATAATGATTTCTTGATTTATTTGTAGTGATTATTATTGATTTAATATTTGTGTGCAAAATGACATTGATCAATATTACATTTGATACATGATTTAACTAAACACGGGGAAAATGTCTTTTAAAACATCAAATTTGGTTCTAACAAAGCACTAATGTATTAGGACCCTTTTTTTCGTACTAAAATAAGACTTTTTCCATTATGTTTTTGTCCTATGAAAATGTGTGTTAGGACCCAATAAAAGCGTCCCAAAACAAAACAAATGGGTAAGCATATATTAGAACACCGAATAACATCCTATAATGTGGTCTATTAGGACGCCATTTTAGTCGCATAAACATTTTTATGGGACCAAACAATTAGTTTTAAAATGTTTGAGTTTATTAGGACGCCAATAAGTGTCCTAATTATCTATTACAACCCCTTCCTATGGGACACTTTTATTTTGGTCCTATTAGATTAAAGGTCCTATAAACTATTTTTATAGGACACTAACAGGTGTCCTATAATCCCCCTTTTCTTGTAGTGNGTCTCTACCACAATATACAAAACACATAGTTTCAACGAGGACTTTAGGCCCACGCGCTGTGGCAGGATCTAAGCAAAAGTTGATGCAAACTTGGGTCAACATGTAAGGAATAGAAACACAACTGCAACAAAACTAAAAACAAGACAATCACCACCCAAAACCGAGAAGCCAAACACCCTCGTTAGAGTTCTAGGAGTCATATTTATGATAAAATCAATTACACAGCTTATATACATACTAATCTTGAATGCTAGCTGAAATATCTTTTTTTTGCCAATGTGATTACTGACTAGTGCATATAATACTTAGCAAGTGACACTTAAAACTAATATTGAGGTGAGGAGAAAGGGAGAAATCGATATAAGGGTTTTCTATGATGCCTACAAGGAGAATTTTGGTCACGAAGAAGCTCAGATAAAGGCTTCTGAGCCTTTAAGGTTGTCATGCCACAAAGTACATAACTCAGAAGTCTTTATATGAGCTTCATTGGGACCAAACTTCTCCTTGACGGCTTCATAGAAAACTTTTATATCGATTTCTCCCTTCCTCCTCACCCCAATATTAGTATGTCATAGTTTTCATACTCTCTCTTTGATCACTTGGCCCTTGGTTTCATGTACCTCAATTAGTGGACATAAATATGTATATCAATCCAGCTCCGGCTGAGCTGTACGCCGAAGCCTATGCATCTGGATAAGCTTGTTCAAAGCCACCATTTGCTGATATGTAGCGTTTAAATTTCTAATGCTTGGTTAAAGTTGTTAATCATGGTTTCAATGTTCAAACAAGAATCAAGCTTGTTGTAGTGTCGAGAATGGGCATGACATATGAGTAACTAACGTGTCGCCAAATTGCAACTTGAACATTTATGTCGCAAAAAAAAATAATAATAAAAAGAAAGAAAANTCCTTGTAGTGAAAAAGGATAAAGAAAGGTTCTAAGACAAATGCTATATGGTTTCCAAAAACATTTATAGATAAAAAATATTTATTTCTGGTATTTCTAGAAAAAGTTAAACCTAAAATGATGAAGCAGGCAAATTGTTGATCGTTTGTAAATCATGGCTCACAGTCTTTACTTTGACCATTTATTTGGCTAAATCATAAGATATTCTATAATTACGGATCAAAATTTCTATTATCACATTAATAAAAACAAATCAGTAAAAAACCATTAAAAACGAGTGTGAACAACTAGGGCGTTCGAAATCAATATCTCGCTATAGATTCAATTCATTTGGCTGTTAAACGAGATTGATTAGAGGTGAGAAATGATATTCCTAACCTTGAATTGGTAGTGGTAGGCTTGTGCGCGCGTTTTAGTCGTTGTTAACCAATTTCTTGAAATTAAATATCTTGAGGAAAATCCAAAATATGTATTTTTTTTTCATATATATATATATATATATATAAGCTTCATACAACAAATGATGATGTTTACGCACACTATATGTATTAATTGTTGTATACATCCGCCAGGATGTGTTTTTTGTGGTTATTTAATCAATACCCGGTAGTCTTAAAAGATGACCATGACATGGATGAAGGCCTGCTCGGTGTCAATGGCGTAATAAGAAAGGAGAGGGATTCCTGTTTTTCCTTTCCATGCTTGGAATTTATGAAAGTGAGTATCGAGTTCCCTAGCTTGTTACTTGTGCGTTTGTACAAAGAATCAATTTATGTGTCCATGTATCTTATTTTATGGACCTAGCAATGTATGTAACACAATCATATGTAGATACAGTAAGTAGTCTAAACAAGTAAACATACTAGTTTTGCCACCCTCCGTGGGTTTGAGAAAAAACGGTGATAACAAGTATGTAATTATACTTGTGAACACTAGCTAGTACTAATTATTTTGTAATTGCATGCAACATCCGAAGTTCTATTTTTACATAATCATTTGCTTTGTAACCATATTTAACTATATGGAAATTGTCCTTTTTTACTCTCACCCACCCTATGTCTTTTCAACTTGCAGCGCAAGGACGTAATACATGCTTCATACCAAGACCATGATCATCGTCCAGGGCACGTGGTGGCACCCATGGATGGTCAGGTGGCTGAGGTTCTCGTAAAGGACGGAATGAGAGTCAAGAAAGGACAACCTATGGTTGTCGTGGAGACAATGGAATATGAGGTTCAAAATAAGGCCACTTTGGAAACAACGGAATATGAGGTTCAAAATAAGACCATTTCGGACAAATTTAGTTCAATGTCTCATTTTCAATAAAACTTCTCTTGTGACTTGTGTGTTTCTGTTTCTTGCAATATGGTAATCTAGAAGGAAAGGACTAAGGCCAAAGTCACCTGCACTAAAACAATTTCCGATACAACGACAAAATTATATAAGAATTTGCTGGATGAGTACCGTGATTTACGTAAAGGTATATTTTCTATGGAAAATGCGTTAGAGGACCAGGATGATGTTCAAGATTGCCCAATGGCAAAACTTGGTAATGAAGTTGTTTTGGAAAGGTATAAAAGCTTCAAAATGTTTGATATCGTAATGGACCATTCGGATCATCCTTTCTCAGCGCATACCAAGCTAACGAAGGAGGCAAATGTAAATTATATTTATTGGAATAACAACAACATCAAATATGTCACTTTAATCTGCATCCTTTCATACACATACTTGTACTACATTTCAGCCGCCAGATGATTGGGCTGAAAAGATAAAGAAAGAGTGGAATAATCTTGAGCAACACTTGCCTGGTATGTCTATATGTTGCATTAATGGCAATTTATTCGAGGTAGATGTAATTCAAACATAATCATGCACATTGCATTTACATGCTAAATAAAGTTGATATTTTTTTATCTCGGTACAGAAGGAATGTTTGTTAGAGCCTATAAAGAGAGGATTGAACTTTTAAGAGTTTTAATTGTCGGACAAGAGGGGACTCCATATCATCATGGTCTCTTCTTCTTCGATGTGTGTTTCCCAAAAAACTATCCAATCAGCCCACCTGTATGTCATCCTTTTCTTCTGAATAAAGGCATCATTTAAATATACTGAAACCAATAACATGTTTTATTCACTAATTTTGTTTCTTTCAGCTTGTGTTCTATAACTCTCGTGGTCTATGTATCAATCCAAATCTATCTAGGTCTGGTAGAGTACGCTTAGTCCTCCCCAAAAAAGGTGGCGGCTGCCTAGATGAGGAGAATATCTGGGTGCCTGGCTCTTCGACTCTGCTCCAATTTCTGATTTTCATGCAGAATCTGTTTAACAAGGAACCTATATTTTATAATGTTCTATATACGATAAGAAGCTCTGAGTCTGAAGACTATGTTTCCTTACTATACAATGAGAATACCCTTGTAAAATCACTCAAAACAATGGTGTATATTATGAACAAGCCACCAAAGGTGAAAAGTGTTTTTCTGTTTCCCTACTTGTTTGGGTAATGCTTCTTAATTATCTAATGATCAAGATTATCTTGCATGCAGAACTTTGAGTATTTCGTGGTAGGACATTTTCGCAATCATATGCGTGATATCTTAATGGCACATAAAGCTTATATGGACGGTCTTCGAGTCGGGTGTCCTGTCAATAGTTTACAAGAAGAGGGCAATAAGGGGTCCTGCTCAATTACATTCAAGAATGATTTGGCTTCATGCTTCGACCCCCTTGTAGCTGCATTTAGGAAAATAGGATCAACGATGGAAGCTCAAGAATTACTTTCTCCAAGTTTAACATGAAAAACTTGTACGCATGAAATTATATTTGTTAGCTTAATAAAGCCTCGCACTTATGGTTATTTATGTTTAATTCTGATTTAATATCATGTAATCTGAATATTTCATTAAATTCGCTTGATAAATTGTCTTCATTTTTTATTTATTTTTTAATTTTTTTTAACATAGTATCGGAGAAATGATAGATGTATCGCAGCCGAAACATAATAATTTGAATTCGCATTCTATGATTGATTTTAATCTATTTCTTCCTAGTTATGCACTCCGATACTGTCTCGTTCTCATTCTATCCGATTTTTATTATGGTTTTGTCTAATCCCACTCGTTCTCATTCCATCTGGTTATGTTTGGTTATGCTTATTTCCACTCTGGTTTCACATCTCCTTCTAATCATTCAATTTTGTTGCTCACTTGCTTGGATTGTATCACACTAAGAATTCGATTAACACTAAGTTCACATTAAGCCAATCTCTCTTCTCTCTTGTTAAGCGAATCACACCCTGACAACTCATTTTGTGAATGTTTTTTTGTGACTGTAGCATACCTCCTATGGATAATCCACTAAACTTATGGTTATTATTATTATTATTATTATTATTATTATTATTTAATTACAAATGTTGTTTGTCTAACCCTTGGACATTTATGGCGTTATGAGTTTAGACCGGCCGTAATAGGGATCAAACAACCGAGTCTTGGACACCCAAGAAGTGTCGTGCCTGATTACAGTCACCCCATGTGACACATCTATAACCAGAAAAATTGAGGACTCGGTCTTGCAATGGATTAAGTCGTGGGAAACGTTGGCAAAAATAAACAAGCCCCAACGGTCAAAAAACCTGTTTGGCATATTAATTTTATCCATCAAAATACCTTAATACTCTTCATTTACATTCACACTTCAAACGTATTTTTTTATACACTCTAAATATCTCATCTAACACGAATGGATTCCGATCACTACTTTTTTTTACAACCTTGGATAAAAAGAAATTAATACTTAATAGTATGGAGTTAGAGTTATTAAAAGAGGCGATGACATACTATTTGAATTATCAAGCTTTCACTTCTAGAATTTCAAAAACCTGACACTACGAAACGCGATAGCTGGAGATCGTTACGGTGCTAATGATCGTCTAGTGGCCACTTACTTCTTTAAAAACTCAATTTATGATGAGAAATTATTTCTTAAGTTGTTCGAAATGAGCAGATCACTATTCAGCTCTTAACTTTACGTTGACTTAACTAAGAGTATATCATCTTCAAGTTGATTATAAGGGCTAGTTATCGCCTAAAACCTGATGATGGATCCCATTACCTAAGCAATGTAATAGAGAACTCAAATTTTTGACAGGTGTCGGGAAATCTCACTCTGGCAAATGCTCTTTTGAGACTACTTAGCTTTGAATTAATTGAGAGTTGCTAATCTTCAAGTTGGTTACTAGGTCCGGTTAATACCTAAAAACTAATAATGTATAGCTAAGCAAAATAATATAGTGCTCAACATTCTGTTATTTCAGATGAAATCTCACTCTCATGCAACTCAACGATTTTAGAAATTATTTTCCTTACAAATATTCTATTATCCACTAGATTATTTAAGTTTGATATATATCAACGATACTTTTTCACAAATCTTTCTGAGATTGTGAGATTAACGTATAATTTTTCTGCATGAAAACATACTAAACTCACGTTCATTCTCCACTTTAAAATCCTTCGAAAAAGAATCAATCAAACAAACTTTTTGGTGAGGACAAACAAAGAAAATTAGCGTACATATTGTGTCAAAAAAAGGAAGTACAAGGCACAAAACAAAAAAAAAAGTACTCGAAAAAGAAATGCTAGAGTACAAAAGCAGACAGAGTGATTTGAAATCGGGAACAGAAAACGAAGGAGGAACAGACTTGTCCTTTGGTCGAGTTTGCTTCACTTCCCGCAACAGCTAAAAAGGGGCATTTAGGACTAATTTCTTTGTATTCTTTTGAAACTAACACACTTGCATCTTGAACATCTCATAACTCATAATGGACCGATCCCAACTGTTGAAGAGTTAGTACACCTCAAACAAAGAGTCATGATTGGGAAGTCTAACCGCATACTAGACAGCGAGAATACACCATGCATTGAAGGGAGCAAAATCATCATCGAAATACTCAAAAGACACCCAATACTACAAGCACTCACCAGAACTGCATATGTACCTATCATTTACATCTACCAACTATGGAACACCGTCACCTACAACCCCTCAACTAACTCACTACGATGTTTGATTGACCAACAGGAAGTTGATGTCAATCTAGATCATTTTTGCACTGTGCTGCAAGTTCCTCAGCGAACTGATAATCGCAATGAGAACTTTTTTCCAGTTCCTGACTTTGATAACGGCATCAAAGACTTTCTTCTAACACTTGGATATGACGATGTTGATGCACATTTGGAGTATGTATCCGGTTTCAGAGAAAGTACTTACCCTAACCATAGTAGTCGCTCCTTACTATTCTCATTCGTTCTATAACGAGGAAAGAAACAGGAATGGATTCAACTCGCCTTTGCACATTACAGATTATATGGGGTTGTGAACCTACTTCATGTTGATTACGCCCTATGTGATTATGTGAAGACCAAGGATAAGAAGAAGAAAGAGTCGATACCATTCATCAGGTATTTCAAGCTCTTGATCAGTAGCGTAATGTAGTCATTCCCTGATATAGCATGGAGAGCATATGAGTTGCATCACAGAGACATGGATGACTTATTTATTCAAAGGCTCAAGAATGATTCGACATCAACCAAGAAGACTAGGATGCCAAATCTTCATATGTTGCTAAATCTCGCAGATAAGAATTCAGAGGTCTATAGAAAGTTTGTAGGATTCGACGTTCTTACGAGCCGGTCAAAACCGATTGGTTCTACCCAGGGAACAACTAGGGCTTATAGAGCCACGGGAAGTAGGAAGAAATCTTTAGGAAGTAAGTTGAAGAAGAAGGTGGGAGAGTCGAGTAAGTCAAGGGAGTTGGAGGATTAGTCTGATGATGAGAAGACAGAAGATGAAAGCATGTCAAAGAAAGTGGAAAGTATATCACAGAAAGAGCCAACTGAAAGTACATCGGCTAAAGAGTCTGATGATAGTATGTTTATGGAGATAGATAAGATGATCGTAGAAAACTAGAAGGGGCTTGAATAGTTTTTACCGTTTATTAGTTCGTCTTAAGAAAGGCATCCAATTTTGTTTTTATTAGCCTAAAACCTCCAAACAAGATGGCAAGTCTCAACGCATGATACACACCATTAATAATCTCACTCGGACCTTACTTTTTCAATCTCACATTCCTCCTCATTTTCGGGTAGAAGCACCTAATATGGCCGTTTATTTGTTGAATATTTTACCTTCTAATGCCATTAACAATGAAGTACTCATACACGCTTGTTTGGCACCAAACCCGATTATAGTCTTTTACGTGTTTTTGGATACTTATGTTACCCGCACTTATATGCTAATAACAAACTTGAACCACGTGCTACACCTTCCATATTTTTGGAGTACCCATCCAATCACGTTGGGTAACGTTGTCTTGATTTGAATACAAACAAAAATATTCTTTCAAGACATGTTGCTTTTGATGAAACTATTTTCCCGTTTGACTCCATGACCTCCACCTCGCCTCCCTTATACCCTTTTTTGGATGATCCTCCTAATATTATTACTCACACCATTCACACTACTCCAGTTAATACTCCACAGTTGTTGAAACCCAAACCTTTCAGCCGACTACACCAATAACCCAATAGGCCCAATCTCCTACTAATGAGCCCACTACACCTATACCCCTAACTCCACTTACACAAGACCATTCTTTTACATCACATATAATAAATGAAAACATTACGCCTACCACAACGTCGTCTACAATGGCCCAGCGAGCCCCTTCGACGACTAAACAGAACACACAGCCTCCACCTGTAAACCCAAACCCCGTTTTTATTCACCCTATGGTCACGCATTTTTGTGTCAGGTTAAAATCGTCCTCTTGAGCGTCTTAATTTACATGTGTCAACCATTTCTCCTTTACCTAAATCAAATACTGAAGCCTTTAATGATTCTAATTGGCATAATGCTATGTGTAATGAATATAATGCAGTTATTAAAAATAATACTTGGGCAATTGTACCATGACCCAAGGATGCCAACATTGTTTTTTCTATGTGGTTGTTTTGGCTAAGCATTTAGAAGATGGTACTCTTAGACGCTACAAGTCTCTTCTTGTGGCAAATGGCAGCACACAACTTTCTGGTATTGATGTTGATGAGACTTACAGTCTGGTTGTTAAACCGGCTACTATTCATACTGAGTTAGTCTTGATGTTTCTCGATACTAGCTTGTTCATCAGCTTGATGTCAAGAATGCACTTTTACACGGGGATTAATCTGAGACGGTATATATGCATCAGCCTCCAGGTTTTCGGGACTCTCAACATCCTGATTATGTTTGTTTATTGCAGCAATCTCTTTATGGGCTTAAGTAGGCTCCTCGAGCTTGGTTTCAGCAATTTGTTGCATATGTTACTCGTATTAGTTTTTCTCATAGCCATTGTGACTCGTCGTTATTTATTTACGAACAGGGGACCTGACACTGATTATTTGCTATTATATGTTGATGATATTGTCTTGACTGCTTCCTCTACAGTTTTATTACAACATATTATTGCTTCATTGCATCAGGAGTTCTCTACGTCTGATCTTTGATCGCTCAATTATTTTCTGTGCATTTCGGTTATGCGTAATTTGTCAGGGATTTTTTTTTGTCTCAGCGTAAGTATGCTGATGAGATTCTTGAGAAGGCTCATATGGTTAATTGCAATCTATGTCGAACATTTGTTGATACTGAATCCAAGTTAGGGGCTGATGGTGATCATGTGTGTGATCTGACATTATATCATAGTCTTGCAGGTGCCCTCCAATGTCTTACTTTTACAAGCCCAAATACTTCTTATGCTGTTTAGCAGGCGTGTTTATATATGCATGATCCACGGTAGTCTCATTTTTCGGCTCTTAAACAGATCTTACGGTATGTTCGTGGTACATTAGACTATGGATTGCATTTATATTCTTCTTCTACTACCTCTTCGGTTACTTATTCGGATGTGGACTGGGCGGGTTGCCCTACAAATCATCGTTCGACTTCAGGATATTACGTGTTTCTTGCCAAAAATTTACTTTCATGGTCTTCCAAGCGGCCTGTTAATCTCACTCGATTTAGTGTTGAGGTTGAGTATAAGGGTATTGTTAATGCTATTGCTGAGACTTGTTGGTTACAGAATTTATTATGTGAGCTTCATACACATTTGTTCTCGGCTACATTAGTCTATTGTCATAATGTTAGTGCGGTTTACATGTCTTCCAACCCTGTTCAGCATCAATGTACGAAATATATTGAGATTGATATTTACTTTGTTCGTTATTTGGCTGCTACTGGTCATGTTCAGGTTCTTTATGTTATCAGTTTGCAGATATCTTCACAATAAGGCTTCCTACTGTATTGTTTGAAGAGTTTAGACCTTTGAGTGTTCGTTCTACTCCCGCTCCAACTGTGGGTGGCTCTTAGACGTATATTTATAGCATATGGGCTTTGTACTTAGTTAATGGATTTAGCCTATATACTTACTTATTTCTAGAAGGGATAATTACACGGAAATGTATCTAACTTGTCACCTTTTGTAGTCTGTGTATCTTACTATTTTTTTGTAGGTCCATGTACTCAACTTTTGAATTCATGTAGTTCCATGTACTCAACTTTGCAAAATCACCAATTGAGACCGATATACCCAAAAGTTGAGTACATAGAACTACAAAAAAAAAGTTTAATAGTACACATAACTGATCACCCTGGTACACAGAACTAAGTGAATTCAAAAGTTAAGTAAATGGAACTACAAAAAAAAATAAAAGGATACAAAAGGGACAAGTTATATACAACATACTAATATTTCACATAACTAAAAATAACGCTACGAAAAAAAATATGATACGAAAAAAACGATACGGGGAAAATAATACAACACATATTAATAATACAAAACTTAAACATTTTACTCGTTATCTTGATATTTCTTCATTATTTGTTCTTGTCTCTTGTGAATGATAGCGTCTTTGGCCGCTCATAGAAATGAAATAGGATATTTTAATCCTTACCAACTCGATCTTGTCGCCCCTGGCAACAAACTGTTCCCACCCCTATTGCATAACCGTACATGAGATTTTCACCTTATACGGCTCCTCAAAGGTCACAAATAAATATAAGGACCCGTCCTTATTTATTTTTCTTGATATGTTTGTAGGATAAATAAAGATAAAATGAAATCTATTGTAAGGTCGTGTGGTCATGTCAGGATCTAGCATGAGAAACTTCATCTCCTTCATCTCTAACGCCTTTACTTCTTTCTCCCTCCTCGCCTCGTACAAGGATATTTGACTGTTGGCTTTTTGCGAATATTTTTCAGATAATTGTCCCGAAATTGACTCCCCCCGAGCTCGCAGTATTCGACGTATCTGTCAACTTTTGTTTCTTTGTAGCTCGATTCTTTCTAGCGATGTGGCGACGTATCTATCAGGTCCTCGGCATCCCATTTCGGGTAATTTTTCAAGACCTCCCAAATGTGAACATACATAAAACTCTTCGAACCAAAGCGTTGTTCAAAGTTTAACTTCGCATTTTCGAGATGATCAGTCTCATTTTCACCACCTCTACGCTGCAAATGTTTATAAACAACGTTGAGTTTTTGACAATCACCATTAATCCTTGTCCATTTACCCGTAATCATATTTTTGGAACGAGGGTCATAGTCAGTCTGATTGTTGAACATCTCCATAATTTGCTTCCAAAAGTAATCTTCGGAACGATCATTCCCTTTTCTTTGTCTTGTGAAATTTCTATCCAAATTTCCACAAGTAACTTTCTTCGGCCTTGGTCCACTTCTTATTAACATGCGTTTGACCTGCTGCTTCCATATCATCGTCTTCGTCCGCGTCCAAATCCACGGCTTTTTTTTTTTTTTTTTTTTTTTTTTTTTTTTCCTCTACCTTTGGCCGGTTCACGTGCTTGTGGTACTTTGAATTGTGAACCCGATGGTTGTGATTCAAATTGTGATTGTGGTTGAGATTGAGCAAACGTTGAAGGTTTTGAAGGGTTGAAAAATTGTGGTGAAGGAAATCATTGGGGTTGATTTGCGAATCGTTGTTGAAACGCATATTGCTGATTAAGGTAAATTGCTTCGGGATTGAATTGTTGCGTACCATATGGCGACGACGAGTTAGAATTTTGCGACGAGGGGGTAGACGAGTTTGACGAACCCCTGTACTGTTGTGGGTTTGACGTGAGAAGGTTCGTGAAATAGCCGCCTTCATTTGGGTTTTGAGACTTTTTTTTTCTTCATTTGGGTTTTGAGATTTTTTATTTATTTATTTATTTATTTTTATGTTATTATTATTATTTTTTTTAGATATAGAGAGTAATGTTATAGTTTGGTTGAATTGTAGTGAGAAAAATATATGTAATGATTTGGTATTTATAAAGTGTGTTAAGTTTATTTAAAAAATAAATAAATATATAAAATAACCGTTTATAATAAACGGTAATATATCCGTTTTATCCAAGTCCCTAACCCACTTCAACATTCAAAATGTCAGGTTTCAACCTCGTCGTGCAGACGACGAGGTAGTGGGTGGCGAGGCACAACGAACTTGCCACCGTGGCACGGCGAGCCACAGCGAAGATTGCACCGGGTGCTCTAAAACATTTTATGAATTTCTTCACAAAGTTGAATAATCTTATTAACCTTTTCTTTACGGCAATAATTTATTCAACTAATTTTTTATTCTAAAATATGCGTTGTTTAACATGCATATCGTTTAATAAAAAACTATTGAAAATAAATATATACGGAGTATCTTATATGTGTTAGTTTCATACGTATATCATTCTTAAAAATATAACCACTTAAGTATCACGATATATATTTATAGCCTAAACTTGAGTTATTTACTATAGATAAATTATTTAAATGTTACTCAAAGCCCGTGATATCACGGGATAATAATCAAAGAACTTTGCTACATTTACAAATATTTTAATATAGTTTATCTCTCTTCTCTTTGATTAAGTCAATCACACATGAACAACACATTTATGTGGATGTTTTGTGGATATATCAAAACTCATAATCTAGTTGTTCCATATTACTATGTTAACAATAAAATTTCATCTTACCTTTTTACATTCGTATTGATCGGTTCACTTTCAAGTTTTAAACAATAGGATCATACAGCTTTTATATGTATTTTTTTTTTCAGCATCGATTGAAACATGTTAAATCTGAATTCACGATCCACGAAAATAAAATGTTACAAACTCCAAAAATAAACACATGATCAAGTCAAATATCAAGAAAAACAAAAGTACAATTCATAGAAATACAACAAACGTAATCAATTATCAAGCACTCTTAGCAAGTCTAGCAGCCTCAAGATCAGCAGCCTTCTTGAGTAAACTTTGATCATCATCATCTACCACCATTTGAATAGGTGACGATCCGAGCCCATCAGCAATAGCAAGCATGATCTTCTTAACCTCGGAGCAAAACTCGTTTAGATCAATAGTACCATTTTTGTCTTCATCAAAACTACGAAAAATGGAATCAAAAATCGCAGCTAGCTCCTCTGGAGATGTTGCCTTATCGACACCAAAATCAGACTCTAGAAACCGCATGGTCTCGAAGGCTTTTCTCATCTCGGATTTTGATAGTACCCCATCCTTGTTTGTGTCCAAGGACACAAATTGCTCCTCCACGCTTGTTTTGAAGTGAACGTCGTCGTTCACGAAGGACCGAACTGTTGCTCCATCGATGATTATTACTCCCATTTTTCTGGTTATGTGTTTGTGTGTATTAGTGATTAATCAAGGGTGTGTGAGTTAAAGAGACCACGAGGAAGGCATATATAAAAAGCACTTGAAGTCTTGAAATAGATGATAAAAAAGTATAGATTAATATTATACTCCGTATTCGGCAATAATTAACTACCGGTTTATTATGATTTTCTTTGTTTGGTCCTTTCAACTTGAAAACTTGTAAATGGTTTACGTACTAGTACCTTAACAATGCATGTAGTCACGGAAAACTTTGTTCCTAGAACCAGGGACGGAACTTGAACACTTTTGGTCGGGGGGCCAACCTGAAAAGTATTTATTTTAGGGGGGGCCGATATACACTACGCTGAAATTTTTGTATTAAAAATGACTAAAACCATATATAAAAAGGTATAAAATGTACATAGGATCAAAAATTTTGGGGGGGCCGCAGCCCCCCTCGGTCCCTTCTAAGTTCCGTCCATGCGTAGAACGTTGAAGTTGAAGTAACATTTGAAAGTTCTTTACTGGAATAAAAATAACTAAATAGCAAGGCGTATGTTTATAATGTTTTTTATCTGACATTCTAATAACGACAAGCATCCATATAATATGTAGTAAGCTATTAGAGCATCCGCAGAGTTGTTGCATATGTTCATCAGTTTCTATTTTTACACTAATAACCGGCTACACTAATTAACCGGTCAATCTATTA
The DNA here is from genome assembly GCA_014162995.1 of Artemisia annua. NCBI lineage: Eukaryota > Viridiplantae > Streptophyta > Magnoliopsida > Asterales > Asteraceae > Artemisia > Artemisia annua. Next base: position 100,500 of record LBNU01014516.1, read on the forward strand.
GGTACGTTAGGCTTTGAGTTGTTGCATAGTCGATCCATCCCAAGTTTGTGTTTCCATTTTTGAACTCTAGTTTTTTAGGTACAATGTGCAAACAATTAGATGTTTAGGACCAATAGCAGACGCTATGTGAAACTACAAGCTGCTTATGACACATCTAAGTAAAGCATCAAATTTATATTTAATTAGCTCCATGCCAACGAGGCTCTAATTTTATAACCGGCCATGTTGTGCACGAGGCCAGTCAAATTAAGTAATAAAAGTGTATATAACTATATATTCCTAGGTTACTCGGAGAGGATGAGTTGTGAACTCAGATATACGCGGCTTAACCGGGTTATTCCTGTGGCCGTTATCGACGCTTCCAGACCACCTTCAAATATGTATCTTGTGAAGATTGAACACTTGACCTCTTGTGAAAAAGCCAAGTGACTTACCACTAGGTTTTTTGTTGATGGTTGTTAACTTGTATATTGAGCTGAAGTAATTGACATGCATCGTCGCAACCGTTTTTTAATTCGGGCGAGGTGGACGACCGTCTCAGGCCCCTGAATTTTAAAGGCGCAAAGTTCATCCTGTTAATAATTAGATACACGTTTACACATGTTTTCATGAAAAATGATAGGCAAATAGGTGACAAAGTATCTTAAGTGTGTCACATGTTAAACATTTTAATAGCTAGTATGCATCATATCATACTAGCAACAAACCTGCGCGATGAAGCAATGTAAAAAATAACAACTAAATTTCTTGTCGAGTAACACTCTTCAGTTGTACGTTTGTCGTAACAATAATATTTTGACAAACCACATTTTGTTTCTACAAAATAAAGGAATAGAGAAAATGACATAACACGCAAAAGAAACGAATAAATTATAATTTTTGTTTTATCAGGCGAAGGAATATTTATGAAAATTGATAAATTATTTAACTTTTATAACATTCTATTTTTAACAAGATTATTCTTCGATTTGATATATTTCTATATTTTAACATTTTTAAGAGCATTTAAGTCATTTTGATATGTTTAAATTTTAACATTTAACAAAAGGGTTTATGCTTTATATTGTAGTATGATATATTGGTGACACTTTTTATATAACATTAATATTTGATTGTTTTATTGTGGATTTTCGCCCAGAGCCCTAAAAAACTGAGGATGGCCCTATCTCATACCAAAGCCAAGCACATATAAGTTATTGCATGTGAGGCCTTGACTTTATCACAACAACATGGGCCAGCATGTAGCACAAAATAACCGAGCTACAACTACTTGCACACATTTTCACAAATCCTATACGCAAGTCGCGTATGTACTACGTATACAAGTTGGACACGATCAACATCTTTGCTCCAAACTTGAGGAGTGACGATAAAACTGTTGGGTCAATTCAGAGCCTAATGGTCTCTAACTAAGATTTGAACATATAATATCCTAAGTGTAAATTAAATCCTTGCACGAATAAACATTCTGGTAGTCATCTTGAGAGTTCATCAGACACAAATAGTCTAAGCACTTCCTAAGGCGGAACTCAGTAAGTAAAGTCCTTGAACCGGAAAGAAGATGATGGAGTCATTGAATACTGACAATAACTAACTGACTCCCCATGATCTCCTCAACAATCAATAGCATTCTGAACTTAGATATTTAGGAAAAATATCTAAGTATCTAATATGTTAGGCGAGAACTTTCTTGGGAAGATAAGTATAAAAACACTATCAAAGAAAGTACAATAGTTGGTATATAGATGTGAATAGGTGTCAACATTGTTCCCTAAGATATGATTGGACACATTACATGAATAAAAGCATTGAATGCAGTAAGATAACAGTGTACTTTATAGTTACATGCTCTAACACGTCCCTATTAACCAACGATAACCACCTTGTATTCTGTCTATAAGAGAAAATATCTCAAAAGAGTAAATGTTATCTCTTGCAATTAATGTGATATATATTCAGGAGATCATTTACTTCTTTGTTTCATTAAAATGTTTTGGGTATTAATCTAATTACCACATCTTACTGTTAAGAGGTAGTTATAACTTTTGAATCTGAATGAAATAATATTGTTTGTTTTTTTTATAATTGTCTGAAGGGTTTTAATTGTCTTTTTTTTACTGGGTAAAAGGGAATCACCCTGGCAAATATATTACTCCAAAAAACATTTAAGAACAATGGATGAGAGTGAATCTCTCATCTCGGCCCGTTACATGGGCATAAAACAACACATATTGTGCAACAACCAAAACACTACATAAGAAAGACATGCAAATCTTATGAACTACCAAAAACAAAATTACTTCCCACGACGACCCTGAAGCTTGATATCATACAGGTCACAAAAGGCATCCAACTGCCCAGGTAGATCGTAGACCTGATCCGCATAGTCATCATAATAATCTTCAAGCTCGTGACCGCCGCCTGTCGATGCGAGAAACTTAGCCATAGGATTATCTGGTTCAAGTACCTCCTCATCATCACTGTCAGAAATATCCACCTCCCCCACCTTAGAAAATGGGTTACCCATCTTGGTAGAATAATTATACGGAGAAGAAAAAGAACTAGGCTTTGAAGTCGCAATATGCTCCTTCTCTCTTAACTCACTCACAAGCTGATCTTATGACTCCTTTCCAGTCATTTGAAACTCATCCACCTTTTTAAGAGGATTACCATAATTGTCTTTTTTTAAGTATATATTAAACCGTATCAATGCAATGAATAAATAACTTGTCTAACCATGAAACAAAACATTTTTATAAATTTAATACAACAATAAATCATTAAATAAGAGACAATAAGAGTGTTAAGAGGTAATAAGAATTTACCATCACATCTTGTTGGGTAAGAGGGATAACCNTAACTCACTCACAAGCTGATCTTATGACTCCTTTCCAGTCATTTGAAACTCATCCACCTTTTTAAGAGGATTACCATAATTGTCTTTTTTTAAGTATATATTAAACCGTATCAATGCAATGAATAAATAACTTGTCTAACCATGAAACAAAACATTTTTATAAATTTAATACAACAATAAATCATTAAATAAGAGACAATAAGAGTGTTAAGAGGTAATAAGAATTTACCATCACATCTTGTTGGGTAAGAGGGATAACCTCTTACCGCGTCTGACTAGAAGGGAAAAAATAAACAACTTTTGTCTTTTACCTTATCTGACTGGTAAGTAATAAGAAGTGGTAAGGGTGGTGGCAACGTAATCGGTTTGAGCTCGGCATCACTCGGCATCACCATTGCCACTCACTCGGCATCATGGATTCGGTATGAACTTCGGTGATCTTCACCGAATCGGTGAAGCAAATTTTCGACCGTTGGGCATTAACTTTTTTGACCGTTGTGTTCATGTTTCCCAAATTAAAAAAAAAAAAAAAAAAAGTTGATCTACACTATACTTTCAAATCACACATACAATTTACATCCTAGTAACTATGTCATCATCTTCTTCATCCTCGAACGAGATAATTATTCCACCGATTCATCCGAAGAATCCGGTAGTACAATCGAAACGTTTTTAGCCGCATACGAAGCTCTTGAAGACACGGCAAACTCTACCTTCATCTGTGGTTATGTCAAACGTTTTCGTGATAAAGCTTTAGAAAATCTAATGAATGACTATTTCGTTGAACAACCAAAGTTTAACGAAAAAGTTTTTTGTGAACGTTTTCGTTGTTTTTAAAAATTTTTGGTGACATTGAAGCGCAATTCAAATGGTTTCAAGAGGGTGAAGACGCGTTTGGAAAAACAAGTTTCACGCCGTTACATAAATGCACATCGGCAATACGGCAACTAGCAACGGGTGAACCTCCGGATAGATTTGATGACTAATTGAACATGGCACGAAGAACTTCAGGTTATTATAAAAAAAAAATCGTTATTCATTTTTATTCGTTATTATATTTTTTTTATTCGTTATTCATTTTTTTCGTTATTATATTTTTTTATTCGTTATTCATTTTCTTTTTAAATGTTTTTTGTACAAAAATTAATTCGTTGACTGTTTTTTTTATTAAAAGTTGTTGTGTTTTCTAGGTGAATGTCTTGATAAATTTTGCGATGCGATTATAAAGTTATATGGTCGAGAGTTCTTATGTAGGCCGACAACCCATGACATTTCACGGTTATTCGAGATACATGAAGAAAAACATCACATTCCTAGAATGCTTGGTAGCATTGATTGTACACATCTCACTTGGCGAAATTGTCCTAAATATTTAAAAGACCAATATAAGAGAGGTGATCACCAATACCCGACTATTATGCTTGAAGCGACGGCTTCATATGATTTGTGGATTTGGCATTCGTTTTTTGGTCCGCCCGGTTCAAACAACGATATCAATGTTTTGAATCAGTCTCCATTATATGTTACCGAGCGAAATGGTACAGCGCAAAACGGTTTATTCTGCAACGTCCTCTACGAGCTATGACCGTCGCAAAGATTCGACAAATCGTTTATACGTGTATTATATTGGGGAATATGATTTTAAAAGACGAAGGTGTGGCCATATCACCGGTTCATATAATGGACCAGTCGGTCACGCCAGTTTATGACGATAGTGTGCTGGAAGAGTTACTCGACGAAGATATTCATAACCGTCTTCAATATGATCTTACGGAGCACATAGCGGCGCAAGACTTACCATACCTCGATGACTAGTCATTTCCTATTTTTATTTATTATTATTTTTTTGTTTCTATTTTCCTAAGTATTATGTAACTTTTATTAGAATTATTAATGAAATTTGATGTTTTTAATTAAATTGATTAAATATAATTATGAATTTTAAAAATAAAAAAATAAAAAGTTTAGGCATGGTTAGGCATCACATTGCTACTAAAAATAAGTAATTAGGCATGGTTAGGCATGAAAAGTGTTGTATTGATTCTATTGGCTAATTACAAATTATTTGTAGTATTTGTTAGGCAACATTACCACCACCCTAAGAATTTTGTTTAGAAAAACAAACAGACCTTAAGTCCCTAAATCTATTCAAATGCCTTATGGATCTAACAATTAGCTCAGTAAGTGAACAGTGCAGAGTGAACAATTTGGGCCAAAGGCCCGTACATTAAATGGCATCCATTTTAGTATGACATTTGGTATATTATATAATATAAATACAAAGTATTTTGGGAGAGCAATTTGGGCCAAAGGCCCGTACATATGCTAGACTATATTTAGCCATCGCCCTATTTCATCACATGTAACTCTAATAGTATTGTTTGTTTGTGAAGAACATTTGTTTATGTAGAAAAACCAATTTTATTTCTGTACAAATATAATTTTTACAACACATTGTTCAGCTTTGTACTTATTTTCTGTTTGAGTCATTAAGTTGGTCTGTTCTTATTTTCTCTTAGAGGCGGTCATCAGAGACTCAAACCTCTTATCTAACAAGATGTGGAATAGTGTTATACTACATCTCTAATTTTTTTTAACTCTTTTTTTTCTTTACTTTTATTTCTTCTTGACTTTTTCACTTTAGTTTCTTTCTGTACTTTAGTATCCTATTTATTCTTGACTTTTTATTTATCCTTTGGTTCTTGTTTCATTTTGTATTATATATATTCTCGACTTTTCCTTTATTATTGAAAACAAGTTTAATAAGAATTATGTCATTGCTTCTTTTGCTAAATAAAAAATGTTAAAGACGATAATATGATGATAGCAAAAATACTCGAACACAAGAGTCTTTAAACAATAATAATACATAACTAGTTTGTGATATCAAATTGTGGCATGCGTATTGTGAGTATTAACCAAAATGTTTTTTTTTTTTTTTTTTTTTTAAATATTTTTAATTGCTGAATGAAAATATTAAGTATATTATAAAATATTTTACTTTTTTCTCAATCTTATCATCATAAATTAATTAGAAGTGAATAGTGAACAAAATGGTGAAAATGTTTAATAACATGGAAGTATAACATGTCAACAATATATTACTACTTTACGAGATCAATTTGCGTCACAATGTCATTGAATGTTTTATTTTAACACATTTTATTTGTAGATTGCTAGGCTGTGTTGGTTTTATGACTCGATCGTTCTATTAAATGTTTATGTATCGTTAGACTAAAACAACTTTATATTTATATCATTAGTCTTATACAAAAAATAAACAATATTATTTTTATTTAGATTTAGACATTTGTGTCTCATATGTGAATCGCATTCAGACATTTGGGATGCAAAGAGGTCAGTCTAACTCATCTGTGCTTTGCTGATGACCTTATGGTTTTCTGCCATGGTGATGTTCCTTTTGTGAGGATTGTCAAAGATACTATTGCTGAGTTTAGTAGCTACTCTGGCTTATTTCCTAATCTTAAGAAGAGAACCATCTTCTTTCGAAGCATAAAAGAGTCCTTAAAGAAAGAAATCCTAAGCATTGTCTCTTTCACGATAAACTTCCTATGAAGTATTTTGGGTACTAGATTTTTGTCATATGTTGGAAGAGTTCAGCTTATATCTTCTGTTCTGGCCTCAATACAAACCTATTGGGCATCGGTATGCCTCACTCTAAAGACTATGGTAATAGAAATTGATAAAGTGCTCAAACGCTTTCTACAGGGTCATGGGGAAACAATTATGGGAAAGCAAAATAGGATGGAAAATGGTGTGCATGCCTAAAGATCAGGGTAGTTTGGGATTGAAACCTCTTAAAGAATGGAATGAAGTGTTGTTAATGAAGCATGTATGGAAAATTGTTGAGCAAAAAAACATTCTTTGGGTGCAATGGGTAAATGAAGTTAAGATTAAAGGAAGAAGTATATGGGACATAACTGTAAAAGATAGTGACAGTTGGGGCTGGAAAAACATAATGAATTTAAGAGAAAGAATGAAGCCTCATATTTTTCATATTGTTGGTGATGGGAAAAAGACCTTTGTTTGGTATGATAGATGGAATCAACAAGGGCCTTTATCACAGTTTATCTAAAAAAGAGACATCTATGAGGCTGGATTCAGTGATGATGACACTATTGTTGATTTAATTGAAGATGGAAGATGGAGATGGCCTAATGACTTGTATACTAAATTCCCAATATTAAACTTAATCAGTGTTATTAGTCTACATAACTCCCCTGACAAGATTGTTTGGATTAACAAGAAAAACAAGCAAATTAAGTTAACTATAAGGGATGTTTGGAAGGATGTAAGGATGGAGTACCCATTAGAGCATGTGGTAAGGTAACGCACGTTAAGGGCTTAACGCACTGCCACCTCAGCGCCACGTCAGCTTTTCCCTTTTAACCTTACCTCTTGACTTTCCACCCCGGTAGCATAACTCACCTACACCTAAATTATTATTTTCAATTTCAACCCCATTAGAGGGGGTGGGATGAAGGTTTTTTTTTTTTTTTTTT
>LBNU01014517.1:9024-57835 GCA_014162995.1 Artemisia annua
AGTAGAACAAAAGTTAGTAGTACTTGTTGTAGACTTGGGAGTGACAAAATCCTTTAACCAAGCAGGTTTAGTAGCAGCTCTAGTAGACTTTCTAGTGGGTAAAGGATTGTTGATTGGAGGTGGAATACTTGGTTCTGCAGCCATAGGAACAGGTGAAGGAACACTTGAATCAACACCATCATTAGACCTAGATGAAACAGGAGTGTTTGGAACAACATGTGGTGGATCATTTCTATCAACCAGAGGTTCTTCATCCATGTCTGAATCACCAAACATAGGGAAAGAAGGAGGTACATTCTGCTTAGTAGACTCTATTTGTGCCTTGAAAGGAAAAACAGTTTCTTCAAAAATGACATCTCTACTTAAGAGCACCTCTTTTGTCTCCAAATTGTACAACTTGTATCCTTTTTGGTTAGGAGGATAACCAAGTAGTACACATTTTATTCCCCTGTTCTCAAACTTATCTTTGTGTGGCTTAGTGACTGCAGCATAACATAAACACCCTATGACCCTTAAATTGTCCAAATCAGGTGATTCACCATACAATTCTTTATAAGGTGACTTCCAGTTAAGCTTTTTCATGGGCCTTTTGTTAATCAAATAGGTAGCTGCTAATATACAATCTCCCCAAAACTTGATAGGTAAATTTGCATGAACTCTAATAGACCTTGCAGTTTCCAACAAATGCCTATGTTTTCTTTCAACCACTCCATTTTGTTGAGGAGTATAAGCCATGGACTTTTGATGAATAATTCCCTTTTCCTTAAATAAAGCTGCACAATTTCTATTTACCACCTCTTTCCCATTGTCTGATCTTACAAACTGAGGCTTGCTTTTGAAATGATTATCAATGTATGCAAGAAAAGTGGCTAACAATTTTGGTATTTGGTCTTTACTGTGCACTAAATAAGTCCAAGTGGCCCTAGTTTTATCATCCACAATGGTGAAAAAGTAGTGTGCACCATTCAAAGCAGGTTGTTTGTAAGGACCCCATAAATCCACATGAATTAGACCAAAAGGAATATTGTGCATAGAAGTGCTAATAGGAAAAGGAAGCCTATGATGTTTTGACAACAAACAAATTTCACATTTGAAATTTGATACATCAAAGGATTTAGACAGATGTACTAGCTTGGACACAGAGGTATGACCAAGTCTAGCATGAAAAGTATCTACATCTAGAATGGATTTACTGCTAGCAACATTGCTAAAAGCAGTTTTATTCAAACTAAAAACAGGAAGCAAATGCTTGTGTGACTCTTGAAACTCATGTACTTTAACAGAGAAGGTAACAGGATCAGAGATAGGTTTACAGATGTATAGGCATCTTAAACCTTTTCCAACTGCAACTATCTCTTTAGTTGTAAGGTCCTGAAACATAAAAGCATTGGGAAAGAATTGAGCTGTCAAATTTTTGGTTTGAATCAATTTTCCTACTGACAACAAGTTAAGTTGGAATTGAGGCACATAAAAGACATCAGTGAGAATCAAAGAGGGTGTTAAAGCTACTTCACCAACAATTGTGACCTTAAGAGATCTACCATCAGGTAAATGAACCATTATAGGATGAGTTAAGTATTTGACTGAGATGAATAAATGAAAATGTGGAGTCATGTGGTCAGAAGCACCAATGTCTGTAATCCAATCTAACTTAATGTCCATGTGTGGATGACAAAATAGAGCAAATGAGACTGACATACAGGAAAGTATACCTGCATGAGCAGAAGTACTGGCATAGTTTCTATTCTCCTCAGCAACTCCTTTGCCTTTGAACATTCTCATCATCTCTTGACACACTGCAGCCACAAGTTTTTGATCAACATTACCATTCTGACCCATGCCAATATCATTTTCCACTCCCATATCAAATGGTGTTTCACCACAAGTCATATCCTCCAATCCTGAATTCACATGAGCAACCATTCTAGCCCCTTTCTTGACCTTCTTGCCTTTGTACCAGTCAGGATAACCTATTCTTTCAAAACACTGTTCAAACACATGCCCTTCTTGTCCACAATGAGTACAACTTTTCCTTTGTTCAGGCCTAACATCATTTCTTGATGGCCTAACCTCTTTCCTTCCATTATTACTTTGCCTATTGTTACCAGTGTTGGCAAAAAATGCAGATGGATCAAACACAGGATGAGTAACCTGTTTTTGTTTCTCAATTTGTTGCACAATGTAATAAGCCTTGTTCACATTAGGAAGAGGATCCATAGCCAAAATTTGACTCCTAACTGACTCAAATTCATCATTCAACTTCATCAAAAACTGAATCAACTTCAAATGACTATCTCTTTCAAGAAACTTCTCATAGATGGAACAAGTACACTCATTCATTTTACCACATTCACACACAGGTAAACCATTTAAGTTTTGCAATTCATCCCAACATCTCTTGAGTTTGTTAAAGAATGCAGCAATGGTTAGATTACCTTGTGTGATCTTGCTTAGTTCTCTCTCCAACTGATAGATTAAAGGACCATTACTCTGTCCATACCTTTCAGTGACTTCCTTCCACAATTCAAAAGCAGATTGTGCATACAAGAAAGCTTCTGATAATTCATTCACCATGGAATTCAAGATCCAACAAGTAACCATATAATCACACCTAACCCATCTCTGCAAGTTTTCATCAGTGATTGCAGGTTTGGGACAAGAACCATCAATGAACCCCAATTTCAACTTAGCTCCCAAAGCCATTTTCACATTTCTACTCCATCCAAGAAAGTTACTCCCATTAAACGGTGTGGTTATTAAAGCATTACCAGGATGATCAGAACTAGAAATATGAAGAGGATCATTGATAGTATTGGTTTGGTTAATGGTGTTATTGATGTTGTTTTGATCAAGATTGGAAGAAGGAGCCATTATTGGAGATTAAAGAACTGATTCTAACAGAAAACCCCAACTGTAACGATCAAGAAATGATAATGAATCAAAGATGATGAAAACAGAGCTTTGAAGTTAGATCATAACGATTCTAACTGTATTCTACCATTAATGAACACAACTAGGGTTTGTATCATGCTCTGATACCATATAGAATTTATGATGCGGAACAAAAATGATAAAGGAAATGATTGATTGATTAATGAGTGAATGAGTTACATTGTCTATTTATACAAGAAACAGAGGTAGGAGGAGATATAACTAACTTTCTAACCGAAATTTAAACTATTTGCAAAAGTAGTCCTTCTACTATTGACAAGTTATCACAAGCTGCCAATAGTGTATGTCTTCACTTTGTCCTTCAGCTTTAGTTTCTTATACATACTAGTTGACTTCGCATCAACTAGCTATAGAGAGTATGTCTTCAAGTTATATTTGATTCTTTGATGATATCTCTGACTTGAACTTTGCTGAAGTTGCTAGCTAGCTGATTTCTTTGTTAGCGAGTCTTCTTTAGTTACTCTAATTTATATATATTTAAATCTAGTTAGAGACCATTGGGCACTGAATTAGCCTAACAATCTCCCTCTATTCGAATATAGGTTATACTAAGTTAAGATTTTGGAATTATGGATCATCAATTTAACAATTTTATCCTGGTTTATCAACACTTAGATTAGGGTTACTAATTCGCTTCCGCGTTTTGCGTCATTTTTTCTTTAGAAATTAAGTTGAGTTTTTTCTTTTTTGGGCCTTTGAATATTTGAAAAGTCAAGCATTGAACAATTAAAACGAGCTTGCAATAACGACCTTGAGGTTGAGGCGTTGAGCATCCGAAGTGAATGATAGCAACGCTGTCGATGAACAATAATTCTTCAACTTGCCAAGATTATTCCAAAACAATTACTTGCCTTTCTATAAAAAAAATTCCAAAACAATGACTTCAACTTCAATTTGCAATTTTCGTTCAGAAAAAAATAAAATAAAAATATAATAATAAAAAAAAATTCAATTTGCAATTGATGACACTTTTACGCTATGACAGATTGATTCTTTGATCGTGGTTTTGACTTTTGAGCCAAAAGATGTATGAACTCTTCTATTAATTTCTTGTAATATTAAACAATTAACACCAACCCTTTGATGCATATTTATCAGTATAATTTTAACTATATGGAACATTCATTAACTTATGCTTTTTAGATTTTACCCTTTTGCAATACGTTGATAACCAACATTAGGGAGCAGCTAACCCCGCTTCAAGAACATTGGGTAAAAGGTCAAAAGACCCGGCAAATATATTATTCCAAAAAATGTTTATGTACAAAAGATATGGGTGAATCTCATATCTCAGCCCGTTACATACATAGGTAGAAAAGCTTACATAACAAGATACTTCCAATTATCTAAATAAGAAAAAACCACTACTCAAAAGATACCATTAGACTCCTATGAAAACAAAATTACTTTCTACCAAGACCTTGGAGCTTGATACCATACGTGTCATATAAAGCATCCAAATTCTCTGGAAGATCGTAGACCTGATCCGCCTAGTCATCATAATCATAGTCATCATAATCATCTTAACGATCATGACCACCTCCAAATAGGTTCATGGACTCATCAAACGTATTCACAACCTCGTCTACATTACTGATTCACTGTCTGAAACAACAATCTCTCCCACCTTAGAAAATGGGTTAACCCTATTAGTAGAAGAGGTAGACCCCGGATAATCAACCTTTTGAATAGGATGACCATCATCATCTACAAGAGTAGCTTTCCCATTAATAAGTAGCTTTTCAAGCTCCTCAATTTTCTCAACTATAGGAGTAGAACCTACTTCCTTTGTTCCCATTGAATCACTCACAAGAACCTCTTGTGATGCATTAACAGTCTCTAAAGACCCGTCCTTCTTAGCTTCCTTCGGGGACATCCGATAAAATTGGAACGATACGGAGATTAGCATGGCCCCTGCGCTTCAAGGACATTGTGTAGAAGGTAATTTAGCGACTTGCTCAAGAGATCGTGTATGTACATTTTGAGAACATGATCATTTTCTTTGCAAAGTCTCGTCATCCACACCAGCATTCTTTATCTTCTTCCAGGTTTCTTCTAATATATATGTTCTTATCTTTTTATTAGATAAAATAAACAATTTTTTTATATTTTATATTTTTTATATTATATACTACTTAGAAGTAAACTCTATGCCCATACACACATATAGTATGCAAATTTGATATGTGAAGCACCTATCTATTATCTAATGAAACAAGTTTCCTATTAAAAAAATTTAATCAAGAGGATATAAATAGAGATACAGAAATAGCTCCATTGGAACACAATCTATCATTTTCATGGCATCTAGTTTCCTCTTCCTCGCCATCTTCCTTTGGTTGCCCCTCCTTCACTTAGCCTCAGCTAATGTACGTATGCGTGTTTTATTCTTCATAGTAGTGTCTGTAGTTAAGTTTTAAATTAATCTTTATTTATTTATGGCAGCCGGCTGATTGGACAAATCATGGTGGAGATTTGTACAATCGCAGATATGCATCTGGTGAAACAAAGATTAGCCCTACAACTGTGAGAAACCTTGTGCTAAAATGGCAGTTTGTAGCTGGAATGGATATAAGTGCGACACCAGCAATATACAATGATACCATCTATTTTCCTAGTTGGAATGGAAACATATACGCCCTTAATGCATCAAACGGGTCGGTTATATGGCAACTAAATATTGGACAGTTAACGGGGCTTAATTCAACAGGACTCGTACCAGGAGTTAATTAGACTGTTTCAAGATCTACCCCTACTATTGCTGATGATCTTTTGATCATTGGAATTTATGGACCAGCTTATGTTATAGGGATTAAACGTAGCAATGGAGTGCTCGTGTGGTCTAAGCAACTCGATACACATTATGCGGCTCTTATCACCATGTCGGGAACTTATTACAAAAGGTACATATATTTCACATCGAAATCATTTTCAGTTTAAACTTTAATTTGGTTAGTTTTTTAAGGGAGTGAAATAGTTTATTTTAATTTACCAGGTTTAATTTCTTGAAAAAAGTTCAAAGTTGACAGTTAGTTTGCTTATTACGATATGCCCAAAATTGCAAACCGTTGACTATTTGTTTTAATTTCCAATAATGGCATCCTAGATGATTTGAAAAATAGGTAAAGTCAAATGCAATAATAGAATGACAGATACTCCAAACTTTAAGGGCTTTTTAATATTGAGTTTTCATCATATTTCCAATAATGGAAAATTTTAATCTATTTTGAATTCTTTAAAATTTGTAATGACATCAATATATAGATATATGATTTGATGTATAAGTTTGAACATTAGTGACTAGATAGTTAGACAGGAAAGTTTTCTAGAACTAAGATATATAATTAACATCACCTATCTAGTTTTACCATGTAAAATAAATTATTTTGTTATTTGTTATGTAACTCGATCGATGTGGTAATGTTGTGATAACTCGGATTTGTAATTGAGTAGCCATCGGTTTAAATCTGTTACAATATGATGGTCTGCAGTGCATTCTACGTGGGAACATCTTCATCAGAAGAATCAGTTAGCATTGAAGCATGTTGTACATTTAGAGGGAGTTTTTTCAAGTTAAATGCCAAAACTGGTAGCATCTTATGGCAAACCTACATGTTACCTGATAACAATGGTAGCAGGGGTGAATATGCCGGTGCCGGCATATGGGGCAGCAGTCCGTCAATAGATATTCAACGCAATGCTGTCTACATTGCGACAGGAAACATGTATTCAGCTCCATCAAGAATCATTGAATGCCAAGAAGCACAAAACAATCAAACAACACCCACCGAAGAAGATACATGCATAGAACCCGAAAATCATTCTAATTCAGCCCTAGCACTAGATTTGGATTCAGGAAATATCAAATGGTATAAGCAACTAGGAGGTTACGACCTTTGGTTTTTTGCTTGTAGTGATCTTTCTACTTCAGGATGCCCCCCTGGCCCTAATCCTGATGCAGATTTCGCGGAAGCACCAATGGTTCTAACCATTAATGTTCGTGGCAAAAAGCATGACATTGTTGTCGCGGTACAAAAGAGTGGGATTGCTTGGGCTTTGGATCGTGACAATGGTAGCCTTGTTTGGTCTACGGTAACGTTTCTATTCAGTATGTTGTTTTACATATATAGAAATAGTATCAGTCAAAAAATTCCAATTACGCATGCTTCTTAATAAATTACTACATGAACACATCTATGATGACTACAACAATATATCCAGTCGTGTTCGTATCAAATTCAGTTGAAATGGTACATCATTAAAACACAAGTTATAACTATGAACATAAAACTGAAACTTTGTGAATAGTTTTGTGATCCGTATCTATATTCTTTTATCAAATAGACGTATCTTGAGTGAGTAAAATCGATATTGTAGGAAGCTGGACCTGGAGGTGAAGGTGGAGGAGCTGCATGGGGTTCAGCTACTGATGGAAAGACGGTCTACACAAACATTGCCAATAGTAAAGGAAGTAACTTTACACTGAAGCCGTCAAATATCACAACCACTAGTGGTGGTTGGGTGTCTATGAATGCCACGAACGGCAATGTGTTATGGTCGACAGGGAATCCAAGCAACGCAACGGCAACTGGTCCTGTAAGTTTAGCAAATGGTGTTCTTTTTGTTGGATCAACTAATGGGACTGGACCAATTTACGCCATGAGCGCTGCAACTGGAGAAATTTTGTGGTCGTATAACACAGGAGCCACAGTGTATGGTGGCATGTCTATAAGCAATGGTTGCGTGTATGTGGGAAATGGTTACAAAGTAAATTTAGGACTTTTTTTTCCGACTTATACTTCTGGAACATCATTATTCGCCTTTTGCATTCTACCGTAAAGAAATACAAATCTCTAAATAAAGTGTAACTCTTATCGAGTTATCGTAGATTGATACTGTTTTTTAAGATTTCGATTGTTATTTTGGAAACATGGTTTCTGTTTATAAAATTGTGTTCGAACTTCAAGTTTGAAGATGGCTTTGAATATTATTTATTAAACTTCTACTAAAATGTTTCAACAGTAAAAATCATAAGAAAATTTACGAGAATATGATGATCAAATTATAACAATGTCTCTAGCTAGCTAATGCGCCGTTACAAAGTTGAAAATCAGTGTGTACGGGTTGCATATCTATACGTCTGCAATTCATGTTGGAATCGAGTTTGCTTTGATCCAAAACTTCTTAGGTAAGACATGTTAGATGTTGAGATAGAAACTTCATCTCATTTATGGATTTGTAATAAGAGTAAAAGTCTACATCCTACTTGGACCGACTGGATTTCAAATCCTATCTCATCTTATTATATCCTCATATAATTTCTTTCTAGCATCTTGCTAGCTTCTACTAATATTTTCCGTTCAAAAATAGTCGATCGATAATAATTTATAACACCTAAAAGCTCAGGCATGCCATGTTCGTTTTGTGATGTCTACTTCCAAAATGCACTCATTTCATTAGTTTTTTTAGCCTTTCGGTATCGATACATGCTCAAAATTCCCAACAAATAAGATCACATTTGGTTTAACTTTGAGTAACCCCTCACGCTTATGAGTTGACATTTGTTTGTTACGTTTTTCCATGTGTCCCCTGTTTTTCCATGGCCTTTCCTCGTGTTGCGGCAAAGATTACTCAGCTTGACCAACTTTTCTCTGTTAAGCTTGAACAATTTGCTTCTCATACGAATTAGAGAAATGTTAAGCAGCAATATAATCATATTTGAAAACATCTAGCTTACTTACTAGTTCTCTGGTGAAATAAAACTTCACGGAACGGTTTCTTTTTATGTCTGGTTGCTAAACAAAATATCACTACAAGATAAATGACATTTGGTGACTAAACAAATTGTCATTAAAGGTCTAGAAAACAGTCACTAAAAGCATTTTGGCCAACTCCCACTTATAAAAAAGGAGTCACTAACAAAGCCATCACTAAAAGTGTATGGTTGCACTAAACTTTTGTGAGCAGATTTTCAAAACTTTTTAATGACTTATAGTGGGAGTTGCCCATGTGCGAATGTGCGACTCCATTACTTTTTTGACATGTGTCCTCAACAACAAGTACATTAATCCCAACCATTTGTTGGCCCACATCCTATTTGTCTTATACCAGCAGATGTGCAAACGACAGATGCGCGAATTCCGGCTAATGTGCGAACGGCGGCTAGAAAGTAACATTGAAAACTAGGCAAAATCTTCAAAAGTAAATCAAATCTTTTGATTTGATTTATTTTTTAAATTAGTTTTAATTTTTTTTGAAAGGTGCGTTTTTGGTTTTTTAGCATAAATTAAACAAGTTTTTGGTATAAGTTAAACAAACAAAAACCACTTTCTTTAGTTAAGTTAAAAAAAATAATAATAATAATAAATAAATTCAAATTAAAGTAAAATATTATTCCTTCTTAACAAAAAGTAAGATTTTATTCCTGAAAAGTAAATACTTTGTTCTTTCTCAATAAAGTACTAAATGGGGTAGCCACCATTCGCACATTCACACATCACTCGTTCGTACATTTGTTTATAAAAGTAAAACAGCACGTGGACAACAATTGATAGTGATTGTACTTGCAAATGATTGTAAATGTACTTCTGGTCAGGACACATGTCAACAAAATAGTGGAGTCTTACATTCGCACATGACCATTTAGGAAAGAAGTGTTTTTTTATACTAGATGGTGACCTACACCACACTTTTTTTACCTTTTAGAGAATTTACTTTTTGGCAAATCCATTGAAAACGTTTTAGTTACTCAAGTTTTAGACAGAAAAGGTCAACTTTTAGTGACTTTTTCTTTAGTCAGTAAAAGTCTTACTGAATGATTCAGGTTTCTGTTTTTCGGTGTATATACGTCAATATTATTGTTAATACTAATTCTGATAATATAAAATTTGAAGACCAAATAATATAAGAAGATCAATCTACATATTGTTGACATATGATAATAACATTGCAAAATGATTCTAAACTGAAGTCGATGTCAAAATAAAATTATTACAATATCAACAGGTATAAAAAAAATCTTTCCCTGTTACATACTAACAGTAGAAACACTAAAAAGGGAAATTATATGAACAAAGTTTAGAACAATTAGTTCTACAGGTTGAATGATTTCATACAGGTCAAAATGCCAAGTACATATATGGCATATGGTTTTTGAGATTCTGTATGTTAGAAGGTGACTTAAACTTTAGGGATTATTTGGTAAATTTGGCAATTTTTGTGACTTGTTCTACAAATTTGTTTGTAATTTGGAAACTAAGCTATGACGGTTAGTTTGACCTATAAATAGGGATCATTGGCATTAGAATTATTTGTACATTTTGAATTTGTGTTTGGTACCTTTTGAATTAGTTTTTGTGTTGGTACCTTTGAATTTTGTTTTGTATTTGTTTTGGTAAATTTGGAATAAAGCTTCCGCGTTTGTTTGGTTTCTTATTTGTTTAGTGTTTGAATTACCAACAAGTGGTATCAAGAGCTAGGTTCGTTTAGCCATGAAGAAGAAGAAAAAGAAAAAGAAAAAGAAAAAAAAGGGTTCATTTAAGGTTCATTTGGATTGAAGTTTGATTGTTTTTGTTTGAAGAATTCGCTTTTGTTATCGTTATTGGGATTCGTTTGTTTTGTTCGTGGTTGAATTCAAAGTTTGTTGGGGATATCTAAGAAGTATTCTTTATTGGTTTTTGGAACGACTAAATTTTGATTAGTCTGCTCACGCTTGAATATTTAGTTTAGGTATTGAGCCTTTGGAATACAATCGCTTATGTATTGGAATATTATTTGTTTGGGCTTTTTGGATTAGTGCAGATGGGTTTGCTACTTGAATTTAGCCAATGGGTATTCATTTGAATTTGGAATTGTTTTTGGTTAAGGTTGTGTGCCATAGAAAATATTTGTTTGTTATTGGTATAATTTCGTTTGGTTATTGGTATTTTGTTTGATAGTTGGGTTTGTATTTGAATTTGAAATTTGGACCACAATTCTTATCGTAATAAGTGGGTCATTAGAATTATTATCCGTATAATATTTGGGGCGTTTGAATTATAAGAGTCCGTTTGTCAAGTTATTTATTAACTTAAATTTGTTTGATACTTGATAATAAGTTTGAAGTTAGGCCGTAATTCTTATTACATAAGTGGGTTATTAGAATTTGAAATTGATATTTGGGTCGTAATTCTTATTATATAAGTAGACCATCGGAATTTGAATTTGATATTTGGAATTTGAAGATCGATTTGGTGTTTGAAGACTTGGTTCAAGTCGTTTAGATTTGTTCGATCGCTTGAAATTTGGTAGCTTGGACAATTTGGGATCTTTGTTTGTCGGGATTTTGAAGTTTGTTGCCCGAATTTGGTTATTTTTGCCGAAGATCGTTTGAGCTGATTTGTTTGTTTGGTTGACCGAGTTTGAATTTGTCGGTTAACATTTGATTGCTCGTTTTGAAAAATATCGGTGTTTGTATTTGTTCGGTTTGCTTTGGATCGTTTTCTAGGAATCGATCGTTTGATTTGAATTTGGCTAGTATTTCTAGCGTTTGGAACTTTGAATTTGATTTAAAGCAGGTGGAGGAGTTTAAATCATGGTGGAGATTGTTAGAAGGTGACTTAAACTTTAGGGATTATTTGGTAAATTTGGCAATTTGTGTGACTTGTTCTACAAGTTTGTTTGTAATTTGAAAACTAAGCTATGACGGTTAGTTTTACCTGTAAATAGGGATCATTGGCATTAGAATTATTTTTACATTTTGAATTTGTGTTTAGCACCTTTTGAATTAGTTTTTGTGTTGGTACCTTTAAATTTTGTTTTGTATTTGTTTTGGGAAATTTGGAATAAAGCTTCCACGTTTGTTTGGTTTGTTATTTGTTTAGTGTTTGAATTACCAATACTGTAAATTTGTAATTGCATACAATTTAGTAGCCACCCACTTTTGGCAACAGTTTAGAGATTTTGTGCATAAAAAAAATGCATTGGCGCAACTTTTGAATCCTTAGACCCTTTCAACCCATTTCAAGTCTTTGAAGTCTGACTAGCGGTTCAAAATGGGCATGCTCGGTAGTGGCAAAAGGGGTACTCTTAATAACAATTCAGACATGCTAAGTTGGGTCGACCCATTCGTTTTTTCATCCTTTTTTCCATTTCGAAAAATTCATATAACTAACAACTTTGCACTAATTTTATTAGTTTTGGACGGGGCACTAATGGCAATCCCTTACCCAATCCATCCAATTTTTACCCTTAAAATTCAGTGATTCATGAATTAACTGCCATGAAGCAAACTAATAACGTACCTGGGAAACAGAAGCTCATTTAGGCAAGTGTCCCTTTTTGTCTTCACCAAGTTAAACATAGTGACCATAAGGATCATCCTTCAACAATATCTAAAAAAATTACAGAACATAACAACATTAAAGTGTAAAAATGAAATTACGTGGCATTTGTTCATAAAAAGAAACATTACTTGAAAGATTAGTTTAAAAGGAAAGAAGACACAAGAGAGATGTGAAACTTTACATTAGAGCCAGAATGCAAATATATTCTTCATATCTTTAGAGAATAAAATTATATATCCTGGTACGCACAGCCTCCATGTATTGTAGGTCCACTCATGGTGTAACAAACTTACAGTTCCCGACTCCCGAAACACTTTTTTTGTCGTAGGGGAGGGATTGACCTTTCTAACGCATATTCAGTCGTACCGGCATGGCCCCACTGATTTCTTTTCGATCGGAGCATCCAGCGTTGTGCAACGACTACTTTATATGTTCTTGTTTCTTTTATAGTCTTAGACTAATAGCAGAAAAGCACAAACATGAACGAAATAAGTGTTTCTATAACAATATTTTACACTCAGGGAAGGTGGTCCTCCTATATAGAGCAACAGTTGAACTACAAACTTCTATCATCCTATGTACCTTTTCTCCTTGTACGATTTACGAATCTAGATTACTTTAAGCATTTAGAATGATACTGAGGTTGTACCAACAAGTATACAACAGGCCCCATGTCTCTTTACAATCCCTTAGATGCATATGATGAAAAAGGATTACTAATACACTACAAAGATCTAAAACAAACTAATCATACTTTTGATACTTCAAAAGCTTCAAATTACATAATGTAGACGAATTGCATAAGAAGAAAAACCACCACCTTTTTATTCTTGTATGAGGGGGTGTTTAGGAAAGCTACTAAACTTAATTTATGAGCGTATGCATGTGCAAGAAAATCAAATTTGTAGCTTGAAATGGTGTTTGTTATTGCTTAGTCTAGTGCTTATCTACTTATTTCTAAGCCAATAAGCAGTTTTGCGTATTTAGATAATACTTCTGATGTGCTTTCCTGATGTGCTTATACAAAGTAAATAGGTACTTAAAAACAGGCAAAGGTTTATTACCTGCTTTAAAAAAATAATAATAAAAAAAAAATAAGCAGTTTCATATAAGCAAACCTAAACAACCCATTAAGCTTATTGGTTTTTTTCCTTGCAATAAGTTTTTCCCATCTAAACACTTCTCTGAGCTTTTTGTGTTTTAATAACACATTAAGCTACGAATTACCATAAGTAAGCTTACCCAACCCCCTGAATCTAGATTATTTTATACATCATAAGTGATAACTCATACAAAAGGTGTGCAGTGGTACCTACAACAGGCCCCGTGATTCCTTACGATCCCATATTTATGTGCATATATACTGGAAAAGTATACCTAATGGAGTATAAAGAACCCAAACTAAACTAACACTACAACACAACTGGGCTAATGCAACGGTCAAAATCCGTTGCAAATCTGTTGCAAGTGGCTACTTGCAACAGATTTGCAACGAAATTTGACTGTTGCAAAAAGGCTCCATGCAAATTTATTTTGCAACAGATTTGCAACGGACAGAAAATAATTGCAACGGCATTGCAACAAAAGAAAAGTGGATGGAATTTAGGGACTTTTTTGCAAAAAAGAGATTTTGCAACGGAAACATTTTGCAACAGTATTTAAGAACAAATTTGCAACGGTAAACTTTTGCAACGAGTTTTGCAACCGCAATTTTTGCTACGATTGACAAGACTAAAATTTGCAACGGAACTTTTTTTTTTTTACGTTTAAAAATTTTGTTCCAAACATAAATCAAATAATCCAAAACCAAATATTTCCAAATACATAAATCATACCCAAAATGATTTTCATATAAAAATCCAAATGTCAAATTACAAAATCGCGAAGGTACCATATCCAATCAACTGTACAAGTTCTATACAATAAGTGCGTCTAACACTAAGTATACCAAATGCAACCAAGTTAAAAGTGGGAAGTTGAAGCGTATAGAGCTCGCGTCTCAACAGCCTTCACTTCCATTTCTCCCTTCATTTCTTTATTCATAGTTAACCCCTTACAGTGAAGTTTCTATCCATACTAATGCTCCACATGCCTTTATAACACTTCAACCTGAAAATACCAAATTTTAAACCTGTTTACAACTCTCTTCGATTCATAACCCATATAAAACTTAACTTGAACTACCATAAAGTAACTAATCAATAATAAGTGCACAATTTTTCCTATGTAACATCATTCCTAAAAATAAATCTAACATTAGATAATGAACGAATATTACAAAATAACTAATCATAAAGAGGTAAGGACACTTACATAATGCTATTGTGACGTGGCTAAGAACCAAATCGTCTCACCAGCCCAAGCCTTGTTTGTGCTCAATCCGCCTGCCGAAACTAACCTGTCTATTCCAACTGACTCTCCCACTATCAATTGTTGATCCCTTAAATTACATGATAGTGTTTTAGACCATATCATGCTAAATTGTCATCAAATACAGTTAATGTTTTTGCTCAAGTACTAAGCAAATTAAATCCGCATATCAACTGACGATATTGTTTAAAAAATTGAAACGTACAAATTTGATTCAACAAGCGAAAACAATAGCAAATGCAACAAAATATCAACCAATGTTTACACTTTAAAATGAACATAAAGGGACCTACTGGTTCACATTGCCTCAACCTCTTTTTCTTCTTTGACTTGATATTCAGAACGATTGAACTTGGAAACCTGACCAACACTTTCAGCCGTCTCCCATTTTGTACTAAACTAATAACTTTGCCCACTTGGTGTCCTTGCACATCAACCAGCCACTTTGGGTCAGCTAAGTGATCCATCACATTTTTTGCCCAAACAGATTAATAAGGCCGATTAGTGAAAATCGGAGCAGTTAATGCCTGCTTAGCGATTAATCTCCGATTAATCGGCCGCATAGGCCGATTTTTGCAACACTGCCCGTGACTAAGCGTCGGTGTAAGAATAAGTACAAGGTTGGATAATAAGAGAATATAAGTGAGAGAGAGTGTAGTAAATGCTCACATTCGATACTTACAAAGTAAAGTGGGTGAAGGGTATTCTTAATACTCTTTGGTGCACCCTTTTAATTTACTTAGTAGTTCGTGGCTTAGGTTTGTTATGCATATAATACGCTAGCCTCTCCAATCCTTTCGAAGAAAGAGGACCGGACAAGGTGTTCTTGGTGTTATTCTTCTTTGTTCGTGACGCAACTGACACATAAAGAGACACGTCATGGTTGGGAGTGGTCTTAAGTCATTAGGTAGAATCCGTTATTCTATATTATACTAATATACGTCGAGTAAAGTGAATGACATTGTTTAGTTAATACCAAGTTTATCTAGTTCTTAAGCACGTTAGACATTGAATTGGTCATTACAATTAGTAAAACACGATACAACTCATCTCAACGTTTTTGAACCGCTACAAATTTTACAACATACTTATAATAACTTTTTAACCAATAAAACTCAATATCAAGGCTATTAAGATAAGAATTTTATACAAATCACTTTTGTCTATGTATCATGCTTGTCATATCGAATCAAGTTTGAAAACTCATATCTCCGATATGTCTTGTAGTACGTAGTCGACACTAACATGAGAGAACAACTTTTGACCATGGTAACTAAATATAACTCATATGACATGTTACTGAACCTTAAATTATTATTCACACGTGGATTAAATGATAAATTACACACTATATACAAACACACTTATTCCATCGCGTGAGAAGTACCCCTCCTACGAGGATCATTGATTTTTTTTCACATGTTCTCTAGTGAATTAACGGGAAAAAATAAACACAAGAGATNTTTTTTTTTTTTTTTTTTTTTTTTTTTTTTTTTTTTTTTTTTTTTTTTTTTTTTTTTTTTTTAAGTATGTCTTTTGGTGCTATTCCGTTCAAATTATATTTTTTGTAAAGGAATTGCAACAAGAAAATAAGTGATAATTTGTTTAGATTTAATTTTTGTCTTATGTTGCAAATTTCGAAAACTTTGAAAATTTGCAACCGAATTGCAACGGAAAACAAATGATATATTTTTTTTAGATTTTAATTTTTTCTTCGGTTGCTATTCCGTTGCAAATTATAAGAATTTGCAACCGAATTGCAACGGAAACAAATGATATTTTCTTTTTAGATTTAAATTTCGTCTTCGCTTGCTTTTCCGTTGCAAATTTTTATAATTTGCAACGTATTTGCAACGGAAAAAATAAAAATAAAAGTAAAAGAAATTAGTTTAGATTTTGCAACCGATTTGCAACCATTTTATTTTTCGTTGCTTTTCGGTTGGTAATTCGTTGCATTACGGTTGCAAAATTGCAACAAAAATCTACTGTTGCAAATTTTCGTTGCATTAGCCTGGTTTTGTAGTAGTGTAATCATACTTTAATACTCAAACAAAAAGCTACCATTACATAATGTGCTTAAATTAGACCCTAATCAAGATTCGCTTTTTATTCGATTGGATCAAACTTAACTAGATTCCCCCCAAAACCCCTATATCTTTATAACTACAAATGACCCGCATTATATTTCTTCAATGATCATGATCATATGAAAACTAAGCTCGAAAGTAAAGTAAAAAAGTGTACCTTATTCTATATATACTAAAGATGGGAAATTGCTCCCCAACAAATACGTTTGAACGGATGTAATTACACAAATATAACGGACAAGTGTGTGGTACATATTATATTAGTACAAAAGTAAATACACAATGGTACATATTTAAAACTAATGATGATCTCAGCCCTGATCCAAAGAACCTAATCAATATGAGCGAAAAACTTAATTTAATAAATGGGCATATAAAAATAACTAAATCTAAAAGAATGATGAATCACTTCTACTACAATCATTTTGATGACGTCTAAAGCTACAAATGTCAACAGTTAAAGTCCAAAGACAAAGACGTCAAGCAACCTCGATGACCGTGACGAACTTCTATCTTTCAACAATCCTTCATGACCGATCCTTAGGGGGAGATTGTTAGGATCATAGTTTTCTACTATTCAGTCAAGTCTCGGTCATTTCAGTCAATGTAATAGGTTGCTAGTATTATCTTATTTAGCTACGTTATTTAGTTAATCGTATGGTTATAAGTTAAGTCCAATAAGGTGTCCAATGGGCCTTGAAGCCCACGACTTAGATGATAGGGAAGGAAGGGAGTGTTGCCCTATCCCTCTCCTATAAAAAGGACACCATGTATCTCATTATATTTGTTGGTTAATTTCATATCTTAAGAAAACTATTGCTCTTTCATCTTTCATATTGTTATTAATCAACCAAGTCTAATTCTCATCTCATATCTCATACAAGATTACTTGTGTTTACTAATATGGTGACCTAACAAAATATATTCTTCATATCTTTAGAGAATAAAATTATATATCCGGGTACGCACAGCCTCCATGTATTGTAGGTCCACTCATGGTGTAACAAACTTACAGTTCCCGACTCCTGAAACACTTTTTTTGTCGTAGGGGAGGGATTGACCTTTCTAACGCATATTCAGTCGTACCGACATGGCCCCACTGATTTCTTTTCGATCGGAGCATCCAGCGTTGTGCAACGACTACTTTATATGTTCTTGTTTCTTTTATAGTCTTAGACTAATAGCAGAAAAGCACAAACATGAACGAAATAAGTGTTTCTATAAGAGAAAATTACACAGATAAGTAATGAACTTTGAAAAATTTCTAGTGTTAGGTAACGAACTCTCAAAAATACTAATATAGCCAACAAAACTTATTAAAACCATCAAGGTTATACAATATGTGCTACTTTTGCAACTGGCAACCGGTGCAACCGGTTACCATTCTAAAAAGCATGCTTAGAGGGGCAAAATGACAAAGTTACCCTGATCTTCCACCTCACCTTTATTTCAATTGATATATCCAAACATCCCTAAGCAGCAGTAGCAACAACAGACAAACCCCATATCACCACCACCATCAGTCCACAACCAAACCCAAATCATCACCACCATCTGTCTGCCACCAAACACCCACCCCCACGAAATCAAAACAGTAGCTTTTAATTCATCATTTCAGTCTTTCCTGGAAGATTCTAAAAGGTTAGAAGATTTCATAGCTAATCAAGAAATCCAAACACCATTAGATGAAAATACGGTACAAAACGATCAAAATATTCAATTTTTCGAGTTGTGATATTAAAGATTCGAGTTGTGAATTGTATATTGCGGATGAATTGGAATCATTAATGGTAAATGATGGTGATAGTGAAGCAATTTCTGGAAAAGGTATGGGAAAAAATGAAAGAAAAATTGATGATAGAAGTCATATACATGAAGTGCTTGATGAAATGCCAAAACAAGAAGGTTCGGTTACTAGAAAGTGAAAAGAATCGAAGGAAGCTCAAATGCCCAACAGAAGGAGATAAAGTACCTACCAAGCCTTGAGAACTAAGATCTAACTCAGTGACTCTTCTATGCTTTCTACGTAATTTGGGTCACCAAGGTAATGGCTTAATGTTCAGAGAAAATGTAAATTTAGGATGTTATTAGTACTAAAAAATGGATGAATACATCTTCAGAGAAAGTGAAGATTTTGGACTTATGCATGATCATCAAACTTGATCAATAAACTCAAGTCATCATAATATATTATTCAGAGTTATATAATCAATCCAAATGAGTAGGTGAAGCAAACATAGAGAAAATGAATTATGTTGTTATCACAGATTTATATAAATAAGAAATCAACATCCTGATCAACACTTAGTCACCAATCAAAATATAAAATACTTGGTTAACTTGTATTAGTACTTAATAATCAAATAGACGATTTTTGTGGTTACACGTGGCCCAACAAGCTTAAACGGTCATATAGCATAACATTAAAGGTTTCAACAAGTTTCGTTGGTTATATTAGTATTTTTGAGAGTTCGTTACCTAACATTAGAAATTTTTCAAAGTTCATTACCTATCAGTGTAATTTTCCCTTTCTATAACAATATTTTACACTCAGGGAAGGTGGTCCTCCTATATAGAGCTACAGTTGAACTACAAACTTCTATCATCCTATGTACCTTTTCTCCTTGTACGATTTACGAATCTAGATTACTTTAAGCATTTAGAATGATACTGAGGTTGTACCAACAAGTATACAACAGGCCCCACCATGTCTCTTTACAATCCCTTAGATGCATATGATGAAAAAGGATTACTAATACACTACAAAGTTCTAAAACAAACTAATCATACTTTTGATACTTCAAAAGCTTCAAATTACATAATGTAGACGAATTGCATAAGAAGAAAAACCACCACCTTTTTATTCTTGTATGAGGGGGTGTTTAGGAAAGCTACTAAACTTAATTTATGAGCGTATGCATGTGCAAGAAAATCAAATTTGTAGCTTGAAATGGTGTTTGTTATTGCTTAGTCTAGTGCTTATCTACTTATTTCTAAGCCAATAAGCAGTTTTGCGTGTTTAGATAATACTTCTGATGTGCTTTCCTGATGTGCTTAATATACAAAGTAAATAGGTACTTAAAAACAGGCAAAGGTTTATTACCTGCTTTAAAAAAATAATAATAAATAAAAAAAATAAGCAGTTTCATATAAGCAAACCTAAACAACCCATTAAGCTTATTGGTTTTTTTCCTTGCAATAAGTTTTTCCCATCTAAACACTTCTCTGAGCTTTTTGTGTTTTAATAACACATTAAGCCACGAATTACCATAAGTAAGCTTACCCAACCCCCTGAATCTAGATTATTTTATACATCATAAGTGATACCTCATACAAAAGGTGTGCAGTGGTACCTACAACAGGCCCCGTGATTCCTTACGATCCCATATTTATGTGCATATATACTGGAAAAGTATACCTAATGGAGTATAAAGAACCCAAACTAAACTAATCATACTTTAATACTCAAACAAAAAGCTACCATTACATAATGTGCTTAAATTAGACCCTAATCAAGATTCGCTTTTTATTCGATTGGATCAAACTTAACTAGATTCCCCCCAAAACCCCTATATCTTTATAATTACAAATGACCCGCATTATATTTCTTCAATGATCATGATCATATGAAAACTAAGCTCGAAAGTAAAGTAAAAAAGTGTACCTTATTAAAACTAATGATGATCTCAGCCCTGATCCAAAGAACCTAATCAATATGAGCGAAAAACTTAATTTAATAAATGGGCATATAAAATAACTAAATAAAAAACACGCAAAATGTGTAATAAAAGTACCCTCTTGACAACTTGGATAGGTTCTACTTTGATCACGAAGAGAAGCAAACAAGAAATCACCAAAAGTTTTTCCCAACATTTTCTCCACCTGATGAATATGAACACATGCACGTTCACAATACTTGCTGAATTGTCCAATAATTCTGAGTAAGCCTTTCCATTCAGTCAAACCACCAGAGACATTATCAAGTTTGGTCTCTGTATCAGCTGTAAAAGTATAATCAGTAACCTCGGAGAAATGATGAAACAAAAATGAGTGAATGGAATAGGAAAGTAAATGGTTACCCGAAACTTAATTGATCACTAGATTTCAATTACGTCTCAAAAGAGATGTGATGCTCAGGTAACAAATTGCTAAATACGTCTAATGCCTTAAGTGATTAAACCCAGTTGATGAATAGAAAAGATACATTATATGTAAAAGCAAAAGAAAAAATTAAATAGTTTAAATTATGACTTAAGAGTCCCTAAGGGGGTGTTTCTTTTTTCCCTTAGCTAAGGGTTTGGGTCCACAAGGGTCCACACAAGTATTTAATAATATTTCTTTTTAATGTGGAGCCCACTTATTTCCAATAATAAGTCTATATCTAGAAGGCATAAAATAACTTCCTCTCCCCATTAAGACATACTAAGAGTCATAGGTCCCACATGGCCCCCACACATCTCTTAGCTAACAAAAAAAAGAAACACCCCCTTACTCATGGAGACCTTCTTTTTCGAGCAATAGTGTAAATTTCTCATGGAGACCTTCTTTTTCGAGCAATCTTTTTAAAACCCTTTCCTTGGAAGATGTTTCTCTACTTGACCAACCATTTTCTATCCAAAAAATTAAGGATTCAATTTGGAGTTGTGGTGGTGAAAAGGCTCCCGGTCCGGATGGATTTTCATTCAAATTCATCAAGAAACATTGGAACCTCCTTTCTTCTGATATAATCTCTTATGTCAAAGAATTTGAATCATCGAATTTCATTCCTGTTGGTTGCAACTCATCATTTATAACCCTTGTCCCCAAAACCGAAGACTCGCTTTCAATTAATGATTTTCGGCCTATTAGTATTATTGGATGTCAATATAAGATTATTGCCAAGATTCTTGCAAACCGACTCGCCTTAGTAATATCTTCGGTCGTTAGTGAAGTGCAAATGGCTTTCATTAAATGTCGGCAAATTATTGATGGCCCTCTTTTAGTAGACGAGATCATTGCATAGGCAAAACTAAACAAGAAAAAAATGTTCATCCTTAAGGTAGACTTTGAAAAGGCCTTTGATACTCTAAATTGGTCATTTTTAGATTCTATTATGGCTCAAATGGGGTTTAGTAACAAATGGAGAGGCCGAATAAATGCTTGTTTGAACTCGGCGTTTGCTTCGGTTCTTGTCAATGGATCCCCCACCAAAGAGTTCAAACTTTAAAAGGGTATTCGACAAGGAGATCCTCTATCTCCTATTCTGTTTATTCTTTCGGTAAAAGCCCTTAATGTGACCATATTGGGAGCAAAAGACAAGAAGTTATTTTATGGTGTTGAAGTTGGTAAAGATAAGATCAATGTCTCTCACCTCCAATTCGCGGATGATGCAATTATTTTGGGTAATTGGTCATTAGACAATGTCAAGAATATGTCAAGAATTCTTACATGTTTCCACCTTGCATCCTGTCTCAAAGTCAATTTCAACAAAAGTAAGATTTTTGGCATTAGAGTTAGTAATTATGATCTTAACTCCCTCGCTTCCTCAATTGGATGCCAACCATCCAACTTCCCTTGTACCTACTTGGGGTTTCCTATTGGTTCAAACATGTCAAGATGCTCTAATTGGAAACCTCTTATTGATAGGTTTTATAAGCGTCTTTCTAGTTGGAAAGCAAAATCCCTTTCTTTTGGTGGGCGCCTTACTTTATCCAAAGCCGTTCTTGGTAGTCTTGGAGTTTACTGCTTCTCAACTTTTAAAGCTCCAAAAAATATCATTAGCAAGCTTGAAAGTATTCGAAGAAAGTTCTTTTGGGGTGGCTCTTCGAATAACAACAAAATCTCTTGGATTGCTTGGTCCAAAGCAACCGCCCCTTTATGTCAAAGGGGGCTAGGCATTGGTAGCCTAAGGGTAAGCAATCTTAGCATGCTTTCTAAATGGTGGTGGAGATTTCTTTCCGAAGATAACTATCTTTGGTGTAAAGTTGTTCGTTCAATTCATGGTGTTCATGGAGGTTTACAGGAACCTTCTTCTATCAAAAGTAAAGCAGGACCTTGGCTTAGAATCGCTAAATTGAAGAATGACTTAAGTGAGATTGGAATTGATCTCCCTTCGATGTTTAAAAAGAAGATTGGAAATGGTGAAGACACGCGTTTTTGGTTAGACGTGTGGGTAGGCAACTCATCTCTTAAGGATTCTTACCCACGTTTATTTCGTCTTGAATCCATCCAAGATTGTCGAGTATGTGTTAGAGCCCCAACTCTATATGTTTCTGCTTCTAGAAACGCCCCTCGATCTTTAACTCCGTATGTGCATTTTAATCAGCCCAACGCTCCAACTGGGCCGCCTGTTGGTATAGATCCAACTTCACCTCCTGGTCTTTTGTTTCATTGGCAGTGGCGAATGCAATTAAGGTCTTCTGCTGAATTAATTGAGCTTCAAGATCTCTAAAGCCTGCTTTCGAACATGTCTCTCTCAACAAGCCAAGATAAATGGGAGTGCGTGTCGGATCCATCAAGATGTTTCACTGTAAAAGGCATGCGAAATTACATCACCAACTCTTCCATTCCTTTGGACTTTACTCCCACAAGATGGAATAAACTTGTTCCTTTGAAAGTTAATATTGCATCATGGAGAATTGAAAGATTGAGAATTCCAACAAGAGTCAATCTTGATCGGAGAGGTATTGACTTACGCTCGATTAGGTGTCCGGTGTGTGATGAAGATCTCGAAAAGGAAGAACAGTTGCTTGTGAATTGCTCCGTTGCAAAGGATACATGGTCGGAGGTTCTCAAATGGTGGAAAGTCCAATACATTCAAATCCACAACCTGAATGATGTCTTCACTATCGCAAACCAAACAAACTTTTCTACAACAAATGTTATGCTTTTTGATGCCGTTGTCCAATCAACTCTATGGATCCTTTGGCGCTTTCGAAACGAGTCCACGTTTAACCTAAAACGTCCAAGCCAAAGTCTCATCCTCAATGACATCAAGCTTCTCACTTATTCTTGGATTTCAAATAGATGTAGGAAAGCTTCGATTAATTGAATAGAGTGGTATTGTAATCCAAGGTTGCAAAAATCGTGAATCGGTAGTTGAACGGTCGACCCCCCTGTAGCTTGTAATCGGTCTAAGCGGGATTAATCGGTGATTAATCGGATTGGCATTTTCGACAAGTTTTCTGTATTTCGGCAAATTTTAGGTATTACTGGCAAGATTTTTCTTAAAACAATATCTTGAAATAGATATAAACAACAAGTATAACTTATTAAACAATTTTACGGCAGGTTTTGGGAATTTCTAGCAAGGTTTGAAGGTTTCGGACAAGCTTGACCGCCTTTGACCGTCATTAACCGTCGTTGACCATGGNGTCTAAGCGGGATTAATCGGTGATTAATCGGATTGGCATTTTCGACAAGTTTTCTGTATTTCGGCAAATTTTAGGTATTACTGGCAAGATTTTTCTTAAAACAATATCTTGAAATAGATATAAACAACAAGTATAACTTATTAAACAATTTTACGGCAGGTTTTGGGAATTTCTAGCAAGGTTTGAAGGTTTCGGACAAGCTTGACCGCCTTTGACCGTCATTAACCGTCGTTGACCATGGTTGACCGAGTTGTTTGACCGATTTACACAAATCGGCAAGGTTGGTGACCTTGTAGCACCTAATCGGCGATTAATCGGCCTTGTAAGCCTTGTTTTGCAACACTGTTGTAATCCTTGTAATGCTTTGTTAAGCCCGTAGCTGCTTGCTTCTTTTCTTAATAAAATGTCGTTTAAAAAAAAAGAGTGTCTATACTCTCTTAAAGCGGCCGGAAGGTGAGAAAGTTTGCTAATGCCAATATTCAGCACAGACACCGAAGTGAGAAATTGATTGATTTAAGAGAGTTTACCTCAACATGAGCNTTTAAAGCTCCAAAAAATATCATTAGCAAGCTTGAAAGTATTCGAAGAAAGTTCTTTTGGGGTGGCTCTTCGAATAACAACAAAATCTCTTGGATTGCTTGGTCCAAAGCGACCGCCCCTTTATGTCAAAGGGGGCTAGGCATTGGTAGCCTAAGGGTAAGCAATCTTAGCATGCTTGCTAAGAGTAAGGATCAAATGAGAAATATAACTAAGATGAGAAGAATGAGAAGAAACCACAACCACAAATATTAGATGCACTCACAAAATAGATGCATCTCCCTATTATTTCTCTTTCCTTATTTAAAATATGTGGCCATAATTTTTTCTCATTCTTCTCATTTCAATAATTCTTCTCACTAGATCCATACTCTGCTTGCTAAATGGTGGTGGAGATTTGTTTCCGAAGATAACTATCTTTGGTGTAAAGTTGTTCGTTCAATTCATGGTGTTCATGGAGGTTTACAGGAACCTTCTTCTATCAAAAGTAAAGCAGGACCTTGGCTTAGAATCGCTAAATTGAAGAATGACTTAAGTGAGATTGGAATTGATCTCCCTTCGATGTTTAAAAAGAATATTGGAAATGGTGAAGATACGCGTTTTTGGTTAGACGTGTGGGTAGGCAACTCATCTCTTAAGGATTCTTACCCACGTTTATTTCGTCTTGAATCCATCCAAGATTGTCGAGTATGTGTTAGAGCCCCAACTCTATATGTTTCTGCTTCTAGAAACGCCCCTGGATCTTTAACTTCGTAGGTGCATTTTAATCAGCCCAACGCTCCAACTGGGCCGCCTGTTGGTATAGATCCAACTTCACCTCCTGGTCTTTTGTTTCATTGGTAGTGGCGAATGCAATTAAGGTCTTCTGCTGAATTAATTGAGCTTCAAGATCTCCAAAGCCTGCTTTCGAACATGTCTCTCTCAATAAGCCAAGATAAATGGGAGTGCGTGTCGGATCCATCAAGATGTTTCACTATAAAAGGCATGCGAAATTACATCACCAACTCTTCCATTCCTTTGGACTTTACTCCCACAAGATGGAATAAACTTGTTCCTTTGAAAGTTAATATTGCATCATGGAGAATTGAAAGATTGAGAATTCCAACAAGAGTCAATCATGATCGGAGAGGTATTGACTTACACTCGATTAGGTGTCCGGTGTATGACAAAGATCTCGAAAAGGAAGAACATTTGCTTGTGAATTGCTCCGTTGCAAAGGATACATGGTCGGAGGTTCTCAAATGGTGGAAAGTCCAATACATTCAAATCCACAACCTGAATGATGTCTTCACTATCGCAAACCAAACAAACTTTTCTACAACAAATGTTATGCTTTTTGATGCCGTTGTCCAATCAAATATATGGATCCTTTGGCGCTTTCGAAACGAGTCCACGTTTAACCTAAAACGTCCAAGCCAAAGTCTCATCCTTAATGACATCAAGCTTCTCACTTATTCTTGGATTTCAAATAGATGTAGGAAAGCCTCGATTAATTGAATAGAGTGGTATTGTAATCCTTGTAATGCTTTGTTAAGCCCGTAGCTGCTTGCTAGGGTCTTTTCTTAATAAAATGCCGTTTAAAAAAAAAGAGTGTCTTACTCTCTTAAAGCGGCTGGAAGGTGAGAAAGTTTGCTAATGCAAATATTCAGCACAGACACCGAAGCGAGAAATTGATTGATTTAAGAGAGTTTACCCCCAACATGAGCTCGGCTTCAGGCCTACTTCACACAAAGTACCTACATTGGTGTAATTACATCACCTAAAAATGATAATACACCTCCCTATCTTCCTCTCACACCACTTCTTATAGAAAGATGGATCTGCATGGAAATGTACATGTTAGTAGGTGATGTCAGGGCAATGACATGATTTGCTAGCTAGCATATAATCATGATTATCAGATTCCATAGAAAGGGACATTGTTTTAAAAAATTTCATAATGGATCATCTCACCGCAAACTACGAAATTTTCCGCATATTAGGTCCACAGAAGTTGGATCAAGGACTAGATACTGAATGGAATAGGAAAGTAAATGCCTACAAAATGCTAATCCTTGATAATAAAGAACCAACATAAACCAATGATTCTAAACCAAACGACCACTATCAAGAGTCGAACCACAATAAATTCAAGTCCGAGTCTGTTTTTTATCTTGTTAGTTAGCTATATAAACTATGTATGCTTATGAACTTTCCGTCAACTAATTCATTCACAAATCAGATTCCTATTATCATGATATTTTATAGAATTGAAAAACCATACAACTTCTGTGTTTTGCAGCAAAGTGTAAATAGTTTGCGATCAAAAAATCGTAAGTGGCAACCAGTTAAACTAATAAACTTCATTCACGCATTTTATCAAACAACTGCACATAAAAATTTAACATTACAAAATCAAAATAAAGGGAGAAACACTTCTTGATCGCGTATTCCAAACTCATAAGCTTCAAATGTTTAGCATCATATCAAATATTACAAAAATTACCTCCACAAAAATCAATGGCAATTCAATACGTACAAGCACAATAGCAAGATAAGCAAAAAATTACCTCAAGTTCTAAACTGAACTAATCACAAATTGATCGATTTGTTGCTGAACAAGAGGGAAACCGTTAAATCTGATAGATTCGATGAATCTAGGGTTTCATTACTTATATGTAAATTCCGGCGATGAAGATGGTGTTAATGCAACAAAATTTTGCAAGCTGTATAATGGTTCCATAAAAGTAGAAAAAACAAAAAAGCACAATAGTTTGTGAGTGCGTTTGTTACTGGTATGTCACAAAAGAAGAAAATCGATAGCACGGTAGCTCAGAAATGCGATAATCTAGCTAAACAACCGCGACTATATTAGAGACTAGAAGAGGAGAGGGATATAAACTACCAATAAGAAGCACATTGGTCTCATTTGTCGACATGAGGACTGTGAGATTCCACTCACCATGAGGAGATATCAAAGAAAATAAAAGTAAATGTGGCAGAAATTGCAATGATTGGATGTGGCCGCTACAGAATGCTTTAGCGAAATTAAATTCTTCGTTGCGGAATGCTTTAGCTAAATCTATAACGTCCAAGTTGTTTTAATAATGTAAGCCATTCAAGTTAATCAACATCCTCCCATCACTAAAGTTGTCCTCATCAAACTCTTAATGCCATTCAGGTTTATTTCAAAACAACAAAGTTATCAAAATTCTAGCAAGAAGCTAGAACAAAGAAATAATATAGATGAGGATAGAGCATTGTAAAAATGATAGAACTACTTTATACAATTTAAAGATGGTAATTTAGACTAAAGACCAAGGTCACTACAATCTCGCTATACACATCAGCGCCACATCAGCTTTCTCTCTCATCTCACTTCCCCTCACTCACTCTCACTTTTTTGTGGACATGGTCATCTTACCCTCACATTTTATTAAAATACTGTAACACCCCCTGAATCAGGTCCAGCGGAAGCATACATGCATTGGGGTGCTACTATATTGGTATCACAACACAAAGTACAAAGAATGGTTTTTATTGATTAATAAAGATGTTGAATTTATATTATTTGAAGATAGTGTAGAAATAGGCCCATGATTTCGTTAAAGCGGTCCCAATTAGTTATCAGAGTCTTCTATGACCGTGCCCCTTGCCAAGCGCCTCCAGAAAAAGCTATCGCAATAAACCTGAGAATACATGCTAAAAAGGGTCACCTTACGCTGGTGAGTTCATAGAGTTTAGACACAAAACAATACGCAACGCCAAGAAATCCAAAACATAACGATAACTCTATACCAACTCATATCATAACGAATCAGAAAGAAGTCCTATAGGTGTACACTATAGCTAAACGCCGCACTTGCAGTCATTCTATCATACTTCTGCAGTAAAGTAGATAGTACCGCACCAAGAGCAGCCATATCCATTCCATAATCATATCATAATATACCGACAACATAACCAATAATATGGACATACCGACAACATAACCAATATCACATACGCAACAACTCATAACGAAAACCAATAACATCGCAATACCAAAGAAAGGCCAAATAGAAGAAGATATAACGAAGAGTATAGCGAAGAGCATGTATTCTCCCCCAAAGAATAGCAAATGATAAAACAGGGGCTATGAACTCACCTGGGCCATAGCAAATGCAATAATACACGACGGACACAACTGGCATCTAGCAGATCACAACAGCATCAAGAAGGCGGTACATCGGTTAGGAAACGACGAAGTCTTCTATACGCAAGGCTTATCTTAATCCCAGATCCTCAGCGATGAACTAAGTCTTCCATAAGCTAACTATTCCCAAGCAATACCCAATCTTAAATCTCCAAATCTTTTGTTATCCATTTATTAGTGTTTGTGTTTGGTATCATTGTGTGTGAAGTGAGGACACGACATAGACTCAAGTGAACTCACGCCAAAGACTAAACAAGCAAAGTCGACGAGAAACGAGACAAGACTCAAGAGTACGCACGCCAAGAGAAGAATAACCGACGACATCGACAAGAAACTAGACAAAATTTAATACGAGACAACCGGGTCAAACTACATAACCCATCCAAAGCAATCACACTTAAATGGCTACTAAGTCAACCTTATGGTCAAAGTCAACCTCGAGTAACCAAAAGTTTAACAAGGGGAAATTGTACGAATTATTGGATACTTATCGCATTTGCTAATACGATAAGTTCAACAATTCCTTCAATACACTTGTTAATATAAAGTTAACTCATACCTAGTAAAGAGACGGTAAGTCGTAGGATGGGTCACCTATTAATATTCTCCCCAGACACGTTTGTTAAACCCTAATTGGATTTAGTAACCCAATTAGTCCGTTAATCGTGTCGGATGGTTATATTTGTAACACCCCCAAAAATATAGNCTGATCCTCAGCGATGAACTAAGTCTTCCATAAGCGAACTATTCCCAAGTAATACCCAATCTTAAATCTCCAAATCTTTTGTTAACAATTTATTAGTGTTTGTGTTTGGTATCATTGTGTGTGAAGTGAGGACACGACATAGACTCAAGTGAACTCACGCCAAAGACTAAACAAGCGAAGTCGACGAGAAACGAGACAAGACTCGAGAGTACGCACGCCAAGAGAAGAATAACCGACGACATCGACAAGAAACTAGACAAAATTTAATACGAGACAACCAGGTCAAACTACATAATCCATCCAAAGCAATCACACTTAAATGGCTACTAAGTCAACCTTATGGTCAAAGTCAACCTCGAGTAACCAAAAGTTTAACAAGCGGAAATTGTACGAATTATTGGATACTTATCGCATTTGCTAATACGATAAGTTCAACAATTCCTTCAATACACTTGTTAATATAAAGTTAACTCATACCTAGTAAAGAGACGGTAAGTCGTAGGATGGGTCACCTATTAATATTCTCCCCGGACACGTTTGTTAAACCCTAATTGGATTTAGTAACCCAATTAGTCCGTTAATCGTGTCGGATGGTTATATTAATGTTAACCAATCCGTAACTCGACACACACTAACACGAACCTCGATATCTCCTAAAGGGTAAGTCTCGATAAACGTGCCCTCAAAACGATTAATAACCCATCCGTATTTTCATTTAGTATCGTTTACTTTATTATTTACATTAAGTATCAAATAACGTCTTTATCATTATTTAATATTTTCTTTTTAATTTAGAAATACTAATTAACGACTTAACGTTACTTAATATTTCTTATTAGCTAGAAAATATTATATAATGCCTTTATCGTCATTTCAATACTTATCGTTAACTCATATGTATTAAGTAACAAGTTTTCACTCGCGACTTAATATTTATAGTTAACTTAGATATATATACATGTGTCATTTTAGCTTCCAATTATAATTATCTTTTACAAGTTATTCCCCGTTTCGAGTTCACTTTATCGCCGGGTCAACAAGTCAACAATATAGTCTAAGTAATAATCTAATGTCACTTTCGTCTCGTCGAGGTCGCACGAGACTACAAAGTCTCGGCGAGCCTCGACTTGGCTCAAATTACAAAAACATATAAACATATCCACCTAGTATCTATTTGCCGCAATCACAACTTCAACAATAACCCATTCCTACTCCCTGTCATTCTAATCACCACAATACCAATAACAACAAAATCAACAACACAACAATAACTATGCCGAGACCCTAACGGTCTCGGCTCCTATTCTCGGCCAGAACAACACAACCAAACAGACCCTCGATAATAACAACATAACGACAACAAGAACAACACCACCAGAATAACAACAATGACATGACCACCAAATTCAGACCCAACCACTCCAAATCCAATCCTATTCTTGGCTATCACCATGAATACCAAATCCACATCACAATCCAAATTGAGACCCCATTCTGATCCGACTACTCCAACTACAAATTAAAACCACAACTCTACTCAACACAAAACAACGACTCGACATATCATCACGACACAACAAGGACCACAAATCTTGACTCGACGAGACTAAACAAGCATGGGCCGTGGGTTCCAATCTCACGACCATGACCCCATTCGACACCCAACACAACAACTACACAACCAATGATACCAACACTAATATTAAGCTTGTTTTATTTATTTTATTTTCGTTATTATGTGAAACCCTCGAAACCCTAAATTTTGAGGATCGAACAGAGGCACAAACACCTCAAAAACGGCGAGATAACCTATCTAGGTCTTCGAGTAAATCAAAAACACGAAGTGAAAGTCATGGTGGTGGTGATACGAGGATGAAACTCGACTGAAAGGTGTATTTGGGCGTGTTAGACGGCGCGTGATATACACTAAAAGGTCAGGGAGATGAAGATGTACAAGATAGTGGTGGCGGTGAGAGGAGGTGGCCGGCGGTGGCGGCGCAAATGGCCGGAATTTGGTCGGAAGATGTGGAAAGGATGGCGGCTCCAATATGGAGGAGGGGTTATGAAACCCTAAATGTGATACTCCCTCCGTCCCAATTTAATTGTCCATCTTTCCTTTTTGGTACGTCCCAAATTAATTGTCCAATACTAAAAATAGGTATGGGAGTTTGGTCAAGTTTACTATATTACCCTTAGTTGAAATTAATATTACAAACTTTAAAGAAGTGTTAATTAATTGGTTAAGGGTAAATCTGTCATTTGGCAAAAAAGTAAGAGAGAGAAAGCTGTATTAATTATGTTTTTCTTAAACTGTGTGTTTTTTGTCGGGGGACAATAATTTTGGGACGGAGGGAGTATATGTGTGCCTTTATATAGCAAAGCCCTAGGGGCCGAATGTATAAATTTCCAGGGACCATTTTCGTAAACTAATGAAAGTCAGGGGGCGGTGGGGTAACTTCAACTGCAGGGACTATTATTGTAGTTTAGGTTATCTTTTGGTATTTAGCGATTCGGGGCTAGTCAGAGTTAGCAAACGATAGATTCACGACACGGGAATTACGTCATTGTTCTCAGAATATTATTTCCGATAAAATTGACTATAAATACGTCTAGTATCCTTAAAAGAATTATAAAGTCCAAATAACTTGTTGTTTCTTAGATTACGACAAGTCGGAAATTTTCCGAGTTGTCACAAATACTCACTTTATACAAATATACTCCACTAAATACCTCATACAAACTCAAACAAAATAAAAAATAATAAAACAAGAAAGGGGACCCACATCACTTTGTTGCAAGTTAATGTGACTGAGTCACCATAATTCTTCTTGGTTTGCGAGATTCACGTGTGAGTTTTTTGGATGGCATGGTCGGCGCGTGACTTTGCCAGTCACTGAAATGTGTTTTCACACCCTTGGTCTTCAGTCTTAGCCGTAGAAGAGATCTCATTTACACAAGATTTTAAGGAATTTACTCGGTTAATTTCAATTTCGTGCAAGTTATAAAGATGGTATTTCTCTGGCATATTAGTTGATCATTTGTTGTCGAATGGGTAAAGTCTGAGTGCAAGCAATTAAATAGGTTCGGGTTCAGCCCAAGTCTTAATTTAAGCTTAGTGTAATCATGTTCAAGTTAAAATTTCAACCTCTTCAAGAGCAAATAAGTTCAGTTTTTATAAGCTTTAGTGTTTCATGTTAGAAGCTTAATCTGATTAGGACTTATTAGAGTCAACTTGGACAAAAGGGGAATCGATTTACACTCAGTTCAGTTCCCGGTGTGTGATGACGATCTTGAAACGAAAGACCACATCTTAGTCAAGTGTAGTGTTGCTAAATCCACATGGCTTGATGTTTTTAAATGGTGGAACATTCATAACGTTAATGTTGACAATCTCAATGAGGTAGTTTCTCTTACATTCCACCATTTGGATCCTTTGGCTTAGGAATGAGTATATCTTCTCATCTAAGAGACCGAAGAAAAGTCTAATTCTTAATGATGTAAAACTCTTCACTTTTAATTGGATTTTTAATAAAGGTTTCGTAAAGCTGCTTTTAATTGAATTGAGTGGGCTTGTAACCTTTGTAATGTTTAATCCATTTCCATGTAATTTTCTTTGGCTGGCTTCTTATAATGGCTTTAATATTTCTTTTGAAAAAAAAGACTGATAAAAAGAGAGTCAGATTGTTATTTATAAAAAAGAAAGTATGCATGAAACAATCTCTCATATAGAACATTACAGTACATACAAACAAAACCAATTACTTGATAATAAATCACAACCATCACACAAAAACACATTTTACGACATTATTACCAACAGTTACCTAGGTAATAATCATCATTCTTATTTTTCTTTGTGCACACAAAAACACAAGTATCAGAACACCAATCACCTATTCGTTTTCTTTTTGCAGGACAACTCAGCTGCGATATAGAGCCCTGATCCCTTGAATGTCATCCGTATTTATACCTTTTGTTACTCCTGACCTAAACGTAGGCCACATTATTGCATTTTGGACACTGCTATGACCAAGCCCGAGAAGGTGTCCTATTTCGTGTAAGGCCAAAGTCTCAACATCGAAAGCATTTGGTACTCTGCCAATAACCCAACTGTCATCTGCATCAAAATGGAATCTTCCGTTTGTAGGTGGAAAAGCATGTGCTAACACTCCACCAGGCCCATCAAATGGGCTCCCATCTCCATGGTCTCGACGTGCAAAAGTTATCTTTAGGTCAGCACGTGCATAAATAGCTCTTGAAAATGTGAAATAACGAGAAGCAGTGGCCCATTTTCTAAAAGCTCTTGCTACAGGAGGCATAAATCGGGTAGGGAAACGTGGTCCAAAACCATAGGTTAGACGCCTTTTCGACCTGGGCCATACTGGTCTACCTGGTAAGAATGAATAATGAGAGACTATATGTAACGGGCCATTGCTATGGTGGTGGCCTTCCTTATCAGGAAACCCACAACGAGGCATGACCATGTTCGACAATGTTGGTGCATCAAGCGTCCCAGTGGCATTCAGATGGTAATAGACTTGGTACGACTTGAGGGCTGCCTCAAGCTCCTCATCAAAATGATCTTTCTTAGGGTCGGTAATATTAGCGTTAGTTTGGTAGTTTAGATACCCAAAACGACTAAGATAGAGTTTAAGGTCGTGAATGCCTTTTACATCCTGGCCTTTTCGACACCCTTTCACACCTTTGAGGAACCCATAAGGCGACGAATATGTGCTATTAGCCAATAAACCTTTTGGGTTTAAGTGAGGGTATGATAAATGTGAAAAGGCGGGTAGAACTGAGAAAACAAGAAAAAAAATTAACGATAAAGCAAAAGAGAGTTTAAATGCCATTTGAAAGACTATGTTCAAATCTTGAAGTACATTTACAAGCTTCGTAAGCTGTATTTATACTAAAATTATATTAGTTTTTTAATTAAATTATCAAATCCTTGTAAAGGGAGTTAATATGTCTTGAAAAGTGACATTAAAGTTTGTTTTTTCTTAAAACGGATTATATCTAATTAGACAAATGATCGAGGTGAAGTCAATTAGGGGTTCCATAACCCGGAAAAGTCCATCTACAATTCTACATGTCCGCGTAAATAGAACGAGTCATTGAAAA
The DNA here is from genome assembly GCA_014162995.1 of Artemisia annua. Lineage (NCBI taxonomy): Eukaryota > Viridiplantae > Streptophyta > Magnoliopsida > Asterales > Asteraceae > Artemisia > Artemisia annua. The sequence continues at coordinate 43,650 of LBNU01014517.1, forward strand.
GTTATTTATACCTAGATTATTCTTTTGTTACTATAAAATCATTATTGATATCGTTCACTATTAACGTTTAATTAGAAAACTAAAATCTAAAACTATATATAATAGAGGTTTTTAAATGATATGTCAAATGTGACGTGGTAAAATGCATGACATAGCATACCAAAGTGAAAATAATGAATGCAGCAAATCTGTATATAGTTTAAAAAATAATGTTTATTTACCTTTTAGAAATAGTTTACAAATTTTTCATTTCACGTCATTTAACTCTTATAAATTTTCAATACTATTTATATTTAAAATATAAACAACAAACTTTATAACCATATACAAACCAGAAACTAATTCGTATATTTAATATGCGAAATTGTATTCATTGTATTCGTTTTTTCGTCACGATTAATAAAATTATATACATATAGCGGGCATCGTGTACAGTAAAGGCCTGGAGGGTGCTCTGCCCTTTGCTAACTGCTAAGGTTTCAATTCGATTGTTTTGTGTATGTAATACTATAACTGTTAATTGACATTGGCTAATTTAAGAAAAAGTCTCAGTTTGTCCTTTCTATTTTACATAATTAATTAAGTAGCAATCAAACATTCTGAAGAATTGTATAATCCCACTACTACTATATTAAAATAGTCGACGAAAATTCTTTACCATATATGTGCCAAGAAAATCACTTCTTCGTGGTTGAAGGGCGCGCTACACCTTATGACTCATTCATTCGGTCGCAGTTTTCAATCATGTACCTAGTAAAATGATTATAAAAGTTTAAGAAAGAGTCTTGTACAGTTTTAATGTAAATATGAACGATGACTAACTCAAACTCAACCCCGATAGGATGGTAAAACCAAGGACCGAGTACTTAAATGATTATAGAAAAAGAAAATGATTATATAATAATTCGCTTGATGACGTACATTTTGATAAAGACATCGATCAAGATAAACTTTCAATGTTCTTCCATACAACAAGATAATGTGACTGCTCCAGGTTTACACGAGGGCAGGTTTTGTTAATATTTTCTAACTTTTTTTTTTTAACGGCAGCATATTATTAAAAGAAACATTAGCAAAACGCTAGAATCATAGCCAATTTCAGTCAATCAGTACAAGTAATAGACACTTTACCTCTAGACTTTACCCATGAAAAAGAAAAAATACTAATGTTATCAAAGATGTCGCATTTCCTCATGACTTGAGAATGAAAAGCGACATTATTCCTAAAACGCCAAAGCACCCAACATGTAGATGCAAAAATAATAAAAGCCTGAACTTTCACATCATTTGAAGCACGCCAATGAGAAACCAAGCGTCCCAATCTTCACAGGAGAGAAAAGTTTGGAATTTAGCATCACACTGACCTCGCACAAGATTCCAAACTGTTAATACAAATAATGTCAAAAACGTCATTTAAATTATTCAGTCTCTATACATTTTAATAATCACAAAATATAAAAACACGTTACGTAAAACTACGTTTAATAAGTTTTTGATTAGGAAAACTCGTTTCAACAACGTCTCGACTACAACATCACTTAAGGTATGAACAAACACAATACCGACATTAGTAAAGTGATTAAATAATTTATTTTTTCAATCACATGTTTATGTGACAAAACATTTTTACAAAAGTATTTTTGTAAAATTATAGAAATGTTTTATTAAGAAAATAAATTTGAATTTCAAATTCTCCAACAGCTAGTTTTCCCACCTAAACCAGATAAAATTTCACCACACTAGGACAAAAATGGGAGCATTTGTCGGGACGGTCCCGTAAACATGCGACGATCCCTTATTTATACGGGACCGTCCAAGGTTTAAAGGATCGTCCCCGTTCCTCCTGATGTTTATAAATACTGCACTATTCCATGCAGAAAAACAGACACTCTTGGCACAAAAACATTCTGTTATTTCTTTGATCAGTATAACATGTTGATATGTATTTATAAGTGATCTCGTCACCCTCTATATCAAAGTGCAAGAGAAGAACATTCGTATTCGTCAAGAAAAGATGTGTTATAGATTAGTCTTCACACACACACGTAACTAGTATTACGATTCTCTTCTCCCACCTACGAAATCTATTCTTGTATATTTGTATATTCGACTTGTGTTTGAGTCGTGACTAGTTGTGTTAGTATAGATTGGGACAAAGTGTGAAGTCCTTGTAATAGTTTGTAGATTAGGACAGGGTGATCGTCCGTGTGTAGATTAGGACGGGGTGATCGTTGATTCGCGAAAATCAATATATATATATTATTAGTCCAAGAAAATCCGAAGGAAATACGGATAACCCGAGGTCGTATTCCGTGTGAAGGTGTGAATGGAAATTCGATTTCCGAATCGTAAAACGCGTAGTGAAACGAGATAAAAGTGAAAATATGATGAATTACACTAAATATAAGCAAATAAAGCACAAATAAACACGTAAGCAATTAAAACACGTAATTGAGGCACACGTAATCTAAAAACGTAAAAACGATTTAAGAAATGTAAATAAAACGTAACGTAACAACTAAAAACGTAAAACTAAAGCAATTCCAATCCTAAGGGTGAAATTTAAATTTTCCTAAGCTAAAAATGATAAAAGAAAATTTTTAGAAAAAAAAAATATTTTTTTTGATTTTTTTTAATTAAAATGAATTAAAACTAATTTAAAGTAATTAAAAATGCAATTAAAAATGAAAATTAATAAAATAATAAAATTTTAATTTTTAAAAATCTAAAATAACTAAAAACTAATTTTAAAATTAAAAATCTATATTTTTGGTTTTTATTGATTTATTATTAATTAAAAATGATTTAAATTGATGAAAAACTAATTAAATGCAAAAGAAATATCAAATAAGCTTGGATACATGTAAAATTTGGCAGAAAATTCTAAAATATATTCTACGCCTAATAAAAATAAAATCTACTGAAATCAGATAAAAAAAAGCAGTTTGGGGCAAATAAGCAGTTTGAAAAAGCACTTTTAAATAAGCAGTTTGCACAATAAGCAATCAGAGGCTAGGGAACAGTTAAGGCAACTTACCTAAGCTCAAATCAACTTAATTCAATAAGCTAATCTCACAGAAAAAGTACAATAAGCAGATTTCAAGTTTCACCTAAAAGCAGTCAACTAGGCACCTAGAAATGGTAAAAGAAACAGTCCAAATAAGCTTAACAGAGCAAATCAAAAGCAAATCTTAAAAGACAGTAGTGCAGGCTACTATTTGCCCTAAAATTCACACAAAAAGCTCAAGAGATGAACATAATATATGCTTGTGAATGTGGCTGAGAACAAGCAGGTCAATGGTGCAGGGCAGATAAGAACTCAGATAAGCAACTTTGAATGTAATTTCAACAAAGCAAATGATGTTCAAATCCAAATATTTCTTTTGATTATGGTAGATTAGCAACCAGAGAACACAGAACAACAACCCAATTCTATTATCATCAACTATTGAATCCTACAAATGATCTAGAATTTTGTCCAAATTCTGAGCAACTACTTGTTTTTGACTTTTTTTGATTTTAACTCTAAGTTGACTAAATCGAATTTTATATGAGCCTATATGACTGATATTGATGAAATGAGCTAAAGTGATATGAAATTAAGCTACTATAACTATTAATGCAACTATTTGAGTGATTAAGCAACAAGAAATTTTAACAGTTAAACCACAATGTGAGATCAAAGCTTGTTTTGACTTTTTATCTAATAAGCTACTGATATTATGCTAGTATTACTCTAATTTGACTCTAAGTGTGATGTCTAAACTACTCCTAACCTCTGTAACCCAAGCAATCATAGATAAACACCCTGTCCCAAACACCCCTTAACCAACTGATTTGCAAGTTTTATGAACCAAATATGAGATTTAAACAAACAAACCACCACACAAGCTGATAATATGATCAAACAATTATAATGAAACTAAGAAACACAGATCTCAAGCACTGATAACCACAGATTCTCAATATGCTATAATGAACCAGTAATGCAACAGTTTGAATCCAAAACTATGCAATCTAATATTATATGAAGTAAACTACTACTATTAAGCTATATAGTGACTAAATAAAGCAAATTAAACAGTAAAAAAGTAATACTAATAGATCTATACTAATAATTAAGATTATGCAATATAAAGCTATAAAAAAGGTAAAATAGGAACTTACATACAATCTCCTCAGCATGAACAGAGGAGATCTCCTAGTAGCCTATGTTTAGATAGGCTAAGCACATCCCTTGCTTGCTTAACATATCAATTTTACCCTCAGCAATCATCATCTCTGCCTCAGTTAACTTTCGTTGACTGAGGTAACTTTTGATAGATCTGATCAAATAAACTCACTACAAGCTATATGAGCTTGAATAAACTTATATGAACAATAAAAGGCAGGTTGCAGCCGGATTTGTTTGAATTAAAACTATTTTTTTATTATTATTTTTTTTTTATTTATTTTTCTGAATTTTTTATTATTTCTGATTTAGATTAATAACAATAAACTACTAACTATAATATTGATGGAAAATGATTACTAGATTAAGATAAAACAGTAATAAGCTAAGTAAAATAAGATTAAACTAAATAGAATTTAAAAGAAAATTAAGAGACTTGATTGAAAGGAGACTACAATTTCATTAATATAAACTGAATTACAATATTGAAAACTTAAGAGTACAAAATAACAGCATAACACTACTAAAAACCTACACACTAAACATGAGAAATGAAGGTCCTATATATAGCCGTGTGAAGGGGAGGGGTTCCTAGGGTTTGGGAAGCCTCTCGATCTTCAATATCAACCCTCTGATCAATTATGACAACATCACAATCATTAGGAGCCCTTGGATTGCGTGCCACGTCCCATCAGCCAATCAAAATCCTTGGGATTGCCAAGGTGTACACGGAATGACAACATATTTCACCTGACACGTGCTCCTTCCTTCTAGAAACGTGTACGAATGTCCAATTTGCCCTTAATTGCTGTCAATTTGGTTAATGGTTGGGTGAATAGTAACTAGGGTTCGTGGAACAGTGCTGAATCTGGGTAAATTGGGGGTTTTGGGTGGCGGGTAAATTTAAAGGGTATTTATTACCCTTGTGTTGACCGGGGTTAAATGTGGGTTGACTTGGGTTTAAATGTAGGCCGGGTTTAGTTATTAGGTTATTGGGCTTGTGGGTTTTAGTTAAAGGGTTTTGGGCCAAATGGGGTTATAAGGGATTATATTGGGTTGGATTAAATATAATATAGCCGGATTTGGTTGAGGGATTATTAAGGATTTAGGCTAATAATTCACAAGGACCAAAGATGAATTTCTGAAAACTCCAGGGACCTTTTCTGCCAAATCTGAAAAAATGTAATCCAAGGGCTATTTTTGTAAATCTCTTATTCTCTGAGGACCTTTGTTGTCTTTTTCTTCAAAAATATCTTCAAGGGACCAAAATTGTCATTTTCCAATTGTTGAGGGACCAAACATGTAAATTCTCTAATCTTTGCTCCAAGCATAATTTCTGACAAGATATGATTCCCCGAGATTGATTTTGACTTTTTGAGCTATTCCTTTGACCTTTTGACTTCCCCGGCTTCGGCTTCTGACACTTTCCATTCTCGTGCTAGTTTTTATCGGTTTTCTTTGATTTTTGTCCATATTTGAAATATCCATACCTGCATAATCACAAACGCAAAAACACAAGATATTTGGCATATTTGGTTAGTTTTTGGTCGTTTTGGTTGGGTTTTAGGTCAAATAAAGGTGTGTGTTTTAACACATACCAAAATCCCCCAGACTAAGGTATTGTCGTGTCCTCACACAATGTCATCACTTCACGCTTTTGAGATAAATAATTTCAGAACTCTTTTTACTAACTTTGGAAAGTAGCAAAACGTTCAAAAGAGATTACGAAATCATTTATTCCCGAAAACGCCCCGTTATTCCATTTTATTCCTTATACTAACTCTACACTACTATTTTTGTATTTTTCCATTTTTACTTGTGACGGTATGCCGACTTTCATTATTTTGCAATAACGTTTAGGGTCATAGAGTAAGAACACAACTCATGGAGAAGTGACCATACGGATAAAATTCATCGTCCCTAATTTTTCACAAGCCCCCAAACTAAGCGTAAAAACGAGATCACAGCTTATTTACAAGTTAGATGCTAACGCTACCCATGGAAGTTACTTGTGTATTAACCTCTTACTCCCATTTTCCTATTTGATGGTATCTATTTATTTTATTTTTATGAGAGAAATGAATTTCTTCATAAACGTCGCGTTTTCATAATTATTAGTCCGATAAAGATACCAAATTAAGACGCTAAGTAGTTAATGTTCTTCTCTCAAGAGTCGTTGCTTTGAAAATGAGGTCCACATCAAGGTTTATATTCTTATTATTATTAGGGTTGCCACCTACTTAAGCCAATACTAACTCCACGGCTACCTTGAAATATAAGGTTCGAAAGGGCTTTTCCATGTTGCGGCTTTCTTCTCGGCACATCCCAAACCAGACGGTTTTAGGTGACCAGGCTTTTGACACCCCTTAGAGAATAGTACCGGAATCAGCGGGAATTCGATTCCAAATATTTACGAGACTACCGCTAAATCCGTATTAACTTAAATAAATAACAACCGATTATTATTCATAACACAACGATAACATATAACTCATAGACATTAGTTGAGGAGTACTTTCACGTGCACCTCATGTGCCCGATCTAGGGGGTCCACATGCACCTCACGCGCCACCAACTTGTCTAATAACTTAAGCTCTTATTCATACATCTCAATATTGATATTTTTTTTCTTTTCATATTCATAACTTTTTCACTTTAGTAACTTTTAGACTCCGGACTTTCACGGTTTAAGTCCAAGACCTTACCGCCTTTAGAAGTAAGGATCCAAGGTCCGATCTCAATCCGAAGTCTTAGAGCACTTTAGCACTTATTATTATACTTATTATTACGGGACCTTGATGTGTACCCAATTTTCAAAGCAAGGATTCTTTTAAGAAGAACAAGAACTAGTCATCGGCAAAACCTAACATCTTTAATTATTTAGCACATAATATGGGGTGAAACAATTTTGTGGGAGCAAAAAGCCACATGTACCTTCGATGAGTTCTAAAGAGAACCAACTACTCCACGCTTAGCATCTAACTTCTAAATAAACTTTATCATTTCTCGTTCTTCGCAAATTTTAAATTTCAAATAATGAGATCCGCGAATACTCAGCCGATAATCGAATATTAAGATTATATTGGTTAAGGGAGACAAGCTAGGGCTCAACACGCCTGGATCAAGTCAAAATTTTTATTCCTACTCTCGCCAGCGGAAAGTCAAACATGGTGTCAAAACTTATTATATTTTTGCACAATCTTTTCAATTTTTCACATTTTTTGTACTTTTTCACAACTTTTTCTTCATTTTTTTCATCAATTTTTTCAATTTTTTTAATTTTGAGGAAAAACGGGGTTGCGTAAGTAAACGGTTTAAGTGAAAGTGCAAGGTCAAATCAAATCGAAGATTCACCCCCTCAGACTAAAGATAAACATTGTCCTCAATGTTTCAAAGGTAAGGGTAATCCTACGAAAATCTAAGGCCGTTTATTAATTATGCCAAATAGATAAACGTTAGTCGATAAGATTAGGATATTTTGGATTTCCCGTAGAAGCAACGATGAATGAGACTCGAGTGGAGAAGAGACGAAACAACGAGCACGAGAGTCTTCATAAATCGGGGTAAATCCTGAAAATACACAAACAACCACGAAAACACGAGAAATGGAAGAGGTCGCCCCTCCTCACGTCACATATTAGAAAATAAAGAAAATAGAAATAAAGATAGGATAAGCATGGGTTGCCTCCCACGAAGCGCTTTGTTTTTTATTACCGAGTCACGTAGCTTGACTCGATCCCCGAATTCAATTGTCCTTGGGGAAAGTTTGGAGATCCGGGACAACCATGGGTGGTATGTCCCCTCCGAAGTATTTGGGACGATGACCGTTCACCTTAAAGTTGGGACCATCGGGTTGAGCTAACTCGACGGTGCCATAAGGGAACACTTGGGTAACGGTAAACGGTCCTGACCAACGGGTTTTGAGTTTGCCAGAGAAAATCTTCAAACGAGAATTGAAAAGAAGGACTCGATCACCAATGTTGAAAACACGGTTTTTGATCTTAGCATCATGAATCCTCTTCGTTTTCTCTTTGTAGATCAAATAATTCTAGTAGGCTTGATCCCTAAGTTCGTTTAACTCATTTAATTGAACTTTTCGATGATCACCCGCGGTTTTTAGGTCAAAATTAGCATGTTTTAAGGCCCAGTAGGCTTTGTGCTCTAACTCGATGGGCAAATGACAAGCCTTTCCATACACCAACTTGTAAGGAGTACACCCGATGGGGGTTTTGTAAGCGGTGCGGAAGGCCCATAAAGCATCATCTAACTTATCGGCCCATGAGGCACGATTATCATTTACGGTCCTCTCTAATATACGTTTCAAGCCACGATTGAAAACCTCAACTTGACCGCTCGTTTGCGGGTGATACGCGGTAGAAAGACGGTGGGTAACTCCATACTTAAGCATAACTTTGACGAATTGATCGTTACAAAAATGGGTACCACGATCACTTATAATAGCACAAGGAGTACCAAATTGGGCAAAAAGACTCTTCAAAAACTTAACCACAACTCGGGCGTCATTGGTGGGGAGCGCCTTTGCTTCAACCCATTTTGACATGTAATCGACGGCCACGAGTAGATACTTATTCCCTCGAGAAGACGGGAATGGTCCTATAAAATCAATACCCCAAACGTCAAAGATTTCACATACTTGAATCACATTCTGAGGCATCTCATCCTTTTGTGAAATTTTTCCTTGACGTTGGCAAGAGTCACACGACTTCACCAAGTCTTGTGCATCACGGTATATCGTCGGCCAATAGAAGCCGGAATCAAAAACTTTCTTAGCGGTGTAATTGGCACCATAATGTCCCCCTGTGGGTCCATTGTGGCATGCCTTAAGTATGTCCTCGGCTTCCTTGCCGTGAACGCACCACCGAATAACTTGGTCTGCACATATCTTAAACAAATAGGGGTCGTCCCAGAAATAATGCTTAGCATCCTTAAAGAACTTGTTCTTATGTTGGGACGACATCCCTTTCCGAATGAAATTCCTCGCATGGTAATTCGCAAAGTCGGCGAACCATGGGGTACTTGGGTCATGAGATAAACTCCCAAGTGTCTCGAGGGGAAATGTCTCGGTGATTTCCTTATTCTCGAGATCACTTTGATGGGGATTTTCAAGTCTAGAAAGATGGTCGGCGGCAAGGTTCTTCGCTCCTTTCTTGTCACGAATCTCGACATCGAATTCTTGGAGAAGGACGACCCACCGCATTAATCTTGGTTTAGCATCTTGTTTAGTCATAAGGTATTTCAAGGCCGAGTGATCCGTATACACTATGCACTTTTTCAAAAGGAGATAAGGTCGAAACATTTCGAAGGCATAAATGACGGCTAACATTTCTTTCTCAGTAGTCGTATAATGATATTGAGCGTCGGTCATAGTCTTACTCGCATAGTGTATCGGTTGAAAATATTTGGTCTTACGTTGCCCCAGACCGCCCCCACATAAGCTCAAAAGGCAAGTCCTAATCGGGGCCAACTAATATCGGAGCTTCCGTAAATTTCTTCTTAAGTATATCAAACGCTTCAACACACTCTTTAGAGAGGAAGAACGGAGCATCTTTTTCAAGCAAATGGGTCAGAGGTCGGGCAATCTTAGAAAAGTCTTGGATGAAACGTCGATAAAAACCGGCATGACTTAGAAAACTATGAATTCCTCGAATGGTGGTGGGATGAGGTAGCTTTGCGATCACATCGACTTTAGCTATGTCGACCTCAATCCCGGCTTTGGAAATCTTATGGCCGAGGACAATGCCCTCTTTGACCATGAAATGGCACTTTTCCCAATTGAGAACCAAATTAGTGTCTTTACACCGTTTTAGCATTTTCTCCAAATGAGAAAGGCAAGCGGTAAACGAATTTCCATAGACCGAGAAATCATCCATGAATACTTCCATAGTCTTCTCTATCATGTCTTGGAAAATGGCCGTCATACACCTTTGGAACGTGCCTAGAGCATTACATAAGCCAAAGGGTATACGTCGATAAGCAAACGTCCCATAAGGGCAAGTAAAAGTGGTCTTTTCTTGATCCTAAGGATCGATCGGAATCTGAAAGTAACCGGAGAAACCATCAAGAAAACAATAGAACTCATTTCCCGCTAGACGTTCTAGCATATATTTGGTCCATAAAAGGAAGTGGGAAATAGTCCTTTCGGGTCGCATCATTAAGCTTACGATAGTCGATACAAACTCTCCATCCCGTGACGAGACGTGTAGGAATTAGCTCATTATCTTCATTCGTCACTACGGTCATTCCACCTTTCTTCGGAACACAATGGACCGGGCTAGCCCATGAGCTATCGGAAATGGGATAAATCATCCCAGCGTCGTGGAGTTTGATAACTTCCTTCTTAATAACTTCATGGATTTTCGGGTTAACCCGTCGTTGTTGTTGGATCACGGGCTTAAAATTATCTTTGAGCAAAATCTTATGAGTGCAAAAACAAGGGTCTATGCCCTTTATGTCAGAAATTTTGCCAAGCGATGGCACTCTTATGCTTCTTAAGCACATCTAAGAGACGGGTCCTCTCCTCATCTTTAAGGTCTTTAGAAATGATAACGGGAAATTTGTCGGTCCCTTCCAAGAAAGCGTATTCGAGATGAGGAGGTAAATCCTTGAGCTCGAGCTCCGGAGGATTTTCGTTAGACGGCTTAACTTCTTTAGCTTCGGCGATTTTAAGGTCCATCGGAGGGAGAGAAGGTGTAGAATCTTCATTCAACAACTTTTCAAGCAATCGGATATCTCCCTCCGGATCAATATCGGAATTATCAATTTCTGAAGAAATAGAATCATTAAAAAGAAAAGCCTCGATCTCTTCCAAGACGAAATCACTTCCCTCAAACGGAGTAAGGGAAGGGGAAGAGTCGGATACAATTGGTTCAGAAGAAGGAGTGGGATTGCCACTCGAAGCATTGTTTGAAAAATCGAGAAGCTCTTGAGTATACTCCTCCGTAGCAATATCAATAACATCAATACGGTTAAGCGATTCAACATCGTAATTGGAGGAGTATCTCGACGTTTGGTCCAAGTTAAAAGTGACGGCTTCACTTCCATTGCGCAAAGTAATCTCTTCATCGTAAACATCAATCAAAGCACGACCGGTCCTTAGGAAACCTCTCCCGAGAATGAGAGGAACCCGTGGATCGGCATTAAAATCAATAATCACAAAATCAGCGGGGAAATGGAACTTTCCCACATTGACAACGACATCCTCGGCTATTCCCACTGGACGGGAAGTAGAACGATCGGCAAGCTCGAGGGTCATGTAAGTCGGGGTCAGTTCGGGAAGAGACAATTTCTTCCAAACGGATAAAGGCATGAGGTTAATGCTAGCACCAAGATCGGCCAAGGCGAAGACTGAACCATCCCCGGAAAATTACATGGAATAAGAAACTTGCCGGGATCTCCAAGATTTTCGGGAAGCTTCTTAAGGAGAACCGCCGAGCAATTCTCGTTTAAAGGAGTTTTAGCCATTTCAAACAATTTCTCTTTATTATTCAATAAACTTTTAATCATAGACGCAAATTTTAGCATTAAAAGAATAGCATCCGCGAGACTTATATCAAAATGCAAATCTTTGAAAATCTGAAAGAACTTTTCCATTTGGTGGTTCATTTTCTCGCGGAGCTTTTGATCGTTAAGTCGAGAAGGATAAGGAATTGACGGTTTCGGATTATTCTTCGGAATCTCAACTTTAGGAGCATCTTCGGGCTCAACTTCTTTGGATTTGGACGGTTGGACAACCGGAGGTTGGACGTTTTTGGTTCTTCCGTTATTAGTAGGAATTACCGGGTCCTTTGTCGCCTCGGTCTCACGTTCTGCTACCTTGGGAGGAAGAGAAGACGAGGTAGTCGGAGCCGTGGGTCCATCGTATGAAACACCAATTCGAGTTGTGATTGCTTTCAAATCACCCCTCGGGTTAGCAATTGTATTACTCGGAAGAGAACTAGACATCGATGGTTGATTCATTTGAAGAAAACTACTCATCATTTGCTTAAGCTCATTTGTTTGTCGAGTCATGGTCGTGTCGATCTCCTTCTTAAGTTCAACCCTCATGTTGTTTATTTGATTTTGCATAGCTCGCATGGTAACATCGTTTGATTTCATATAATTTGCAAGCTCGGGAGAAGGTTGAACTTGTTGTGGTGGTTGATGATAAACTTGTTGGGGTGGAGGGGCTTGATAATTTTGAGCTTGGTTGAAATTGGTTCCACGGTTTTGATTGTAACCTTGGTTTTGATAACCTTGGTTATTTTGAGGATAACGGTTTTGATGAGTTTGCACGGGTGGAAACCCGGGTGGCCCCATTTGGTTGTTTTTAGTACGAAAACCTTGGTTTTGATTGAAGTTTGCGGCTGCTACGTTAGCATTATAAACTTGACCATCGGTGGCTTGACAATCATAATACGGATGGGGTCCATCACAAATCACACATTTTTCGGTAACGGCTTTAACGGGCTCAGGTTTCTGGTTTTGAAGCTTAAACTCTTTCACCATACAACGGATAGCATCGGTAAGTTCGGCCAATTCCGATGATTGGACCGATGAAGAAGAAGGAGTAAAAGAAGTCACTTTCGAAACATTCGGTTTGTTACGAGAAGTCGGAACCTTAGATTTGTTCTCGATGATCGTTAAAATATCCCTTGGCGTACGATTCAAGATATTGCCACCGGCGGCTGCGTTTAACGAATCTTGATCGTTTTGGGTCAAAGCGTTATAAAACGTGTCGATTTGGTGCAATTCGGAGAAACCGTGGTGAGGACATTTTCGAAGAAGATCTTAAAAACGTTCCCATGCCTCACCAAAGTTCTCATCAAAACGTTGTTGGAAATTGGTTATATCATTCTTAAGATTAGTCGTTTTAGACGGAGGAAAGAAATGATTAACGAATTTCGAGACGAGTTCTTGCCAAGTATTGATGGAACGAGGGGGTTCTTTTTCGAGCCAAATCTGGGCTGCCCCCTCGAGTGAAAACGGGAATAACATCAATTTAATAGCATCATGAGGGACATCCTTAAATTTCATGGTCGAAGTTAACTTATTAAACCAACGGATGTGTGCGTGAGGATCGTCCCTTTCAAAACCGTCAAATTGGTTTGATGTGACAAGTTGAATCAAACCGGTTTTAAGTTCAAAATTATCGGAAACTATCGGTGGTAAAACGATTGCGTCTCCATATCCCTCGGTGGGACATTGGAGTAACTCTTGCATAGTACGTTGATCGGTGGCCATCTCGGTGATGGGTGCTTCAACAAGAGTACGTATCTCGGGTACGTTAGCTCGTTTACGACGTCTACGATAGTGTTGAGTCGATATGGTCGGAGATTTATCGATTAATCTCGACCGTGAACGTGTGAGCATACACTAAAAAGAAACCAAAGTAAAAAGAAAAGGAAAAAGGAAAACAAATTTGAAAAGAAAATCTTTTTGGTTTTTATTTATGTAAGAAAACTTAAAAATCACAATATTTTTTTTCTTTTTTCTTTTGTTTTTATATCACAATATTTTTGTGATCGATTCGTCAAACGAAATCGTTTCCTTCAAATCTACGCGCAGCAAGGCGGGAGGGCAAAGGTGCTCCGTAGATGCTTAACAACCCGCCCTCTTCAGCTCGAAAATTTAATTTCAAACTTACCTTTACCTCGGTTATTCGGTTGTAGAATAAAAGTAGTCCGAAAACTTTTAACTTCACGATCTCTTTTTGTGTTCGAATTTATTTGGTTTACAACACTCTCAAGAGGGAGAGTGAGGTTCCCTATTATATTTTTGGTATTTTGTAAAACTTTAGGAAAAGTGTTTCGTATTTTTGATTTACAAAAGGAAGGTTTTTCAAAACACGATTTTAAAAACGAAAACCAAAATTCGCTTCAACCTTCCCCGGCAGCGGCGCCAAAAACTGATTCACGAAAATCAATATATATATATATATATATATATATATATATATATATATATATATATATATATATATATATATATATATATATATATATATATATATATATAT